>ML105046.1:153951-213327 GCA_003697995.1 Taxidea taxus jeffersonii | reverse complement strand
TATATATATATATATATATATATATATAATAGACAATCAAGACTCCAAGTTGATGGCTTGCTTCTTTGTCGCTGTGTTTGCAGTTTTTTCTCTTTAAAAACCAAGTGGCCTCTACTTCCCTCTTCCAACATCCAAAGTTATTTATGCCATTGTTGGTTCAGTCTCCCCTTCTCCTGCGGAACAGGAAATTTGCGTGTTGTATCTGGATTAATTTTGGATTTTTCTCATAGCAAAAGTTCTGGCTCTGGGCGCCACAACCTCGAATCTGCCTCTCTGGCTGGTGGGAAAGACAGCCCGGGAGCAGGCTTGAGCACTCTGTCCAGAGCGAGCCTGTGCCAATGGTGTCTCATGGCCACTGCCTGCCTCAGGGTGAGCCCCAAGGAGGGCAGGAATGATTGCTTGGCAAGGTGAGGATGTAGGAGCTTCGTGGACCCTACAGGCCCCGTGAAAGACATGGCTAGGTTTCCTACATTTCTTTCACACAAAGCGTGATTATAGGGAAGTGCTTCCATATGGCCCAAGGAAAATCCCGGCCAAGAAGGGCTGCGGCGGGCCAGTTTTGGAGAAGTTATAGACATTAAGGGTTGTACTGAAAATCCAGGAGGAGAAGCAGCATGTTTCCATGCAGGCAGGGATTGCAAGCGTTAGCCGGAGCCCAAGCACATACGTACGGGGCCTGGTGCCCGGCCAGCAGCCCTGCTCTCTCCACATCACCTCACCTGCCAGAGGCACCTATCACCCTTTCTTTGTAGAAAGGAATCAAAAAGATTAGATTTTTAGGAGTTTTTGACTTGCAATGTCCTGAACTGGCACAGGGGCTCTGAGACACCCTCAAAAAAAAAACCAAAACAAAACAATCAGAATGGCAAATTTGGGCCTTATGGGTACATACGCATTTCCAGGAAAATGGAGGGGAAATGCCTACCTTTCAATAGATTCTCCGAAGGATCCATAATCCAAAAAGCGAAAATCAGTGCGTATGTGAGAGAGAGAGACAGGGAGAGAATCAGATCCACCTTACCTGGAGCGCGACACTGGGAAAGGCAACCAGGACCCTTTCAGCCAACACCCCCCAAACCTGTCCCTTCCCATTTCGGGGCCTCCTCAGCACACTTCCTCAGAAAGACTGGTTTCTTGGTCCAATTTCTCTCAGCTTCTCCCCTGGTTCAGTTAGAATTATCTCGAATTCTAGTCTCTGAGTCTCTGCTGGATCCTGACAAGACAGCGTGTATTTCTGAGGAGACTTCCAAGGTTTTTAAAGCCAACGCTAACTCTAGGCCCATCCCCAACACCCTGCAGGTGATGGTGCTCCCGCCTTGGTCTTCAACTCCAAAAGCCGACCTGACTTAACCCTTTACAGTCCAGCCCGGCTCCTTGCGGTCTCCCCCTGAGCGGCATCCCTCCGCCCATTCACTCTTCCTCGGCACCTTGACAAGGTCTTTCTCCACACCCGTCAGCAGCTCTCTCAGAAGCAAGACCCAGGTTGACGGATGGCTGACTTGGACATCTGTTTACAAATGTCCACGTTGATGCTGAACGTATGGAAAAGCTGTGCCATCCATGGGTACCCAAATGAGCCACATGTCTAATAAAAACCCTGCTGGCATTTCCTGCGCACCCTCTCGGGGCCAGATGCTACTTGGAACGCTCAGCATGAGTGATTTACTTATTCATCCTGACAACGTCTACAAAGGCAGTATGATGGCCGTTTCCAGTTTCAGTGAAAAAACCAACATACGCACAGAAGTTTAAAAAAAAAAAATTAAAGAACTTGGTCTGTTTACACAGTAGTAAGCCACAAACCCGGGATTTCAACCCTGGCCCCAGAGCCCAATTTCTTAGCCACTTTTCTATATTACCTTTCCTAGTTCCTTAACATCCCCGGTCCTTAGGCCCCATCTGTCGAATGGGCTTGAAAACAGCAAAACCACGCTGGAAGGGGTTGGCAGAATTAAGGGATACGGGAATGGTCAAACGGCGTATGGACGTCAGTAAGATCAGAAAGAGGCAGAGCCCGCTCCCCGGCCCGGGGGGACTTCCCTTCCTACACAGAGGGCACAGCACCAAGGAATGTCTTCGGCTCCGCCGTCTTTACTGTCCGGCTGTGGAGGGGTGCAAGAGTCCACAGTGACTTCACACCTGCCGAGAGGAAAGCCATCCTCCAGGACGATGAGGAGAGAGGGGGGCCTGGGTCCAGACGGCGGAACAGCTTCCCCAGCCTTGACGGCCTCCTGCAGCCCGGGATGGGAACACACTCAGGAGCGCTGCTGACTTCTCACTGTGCCCTCCGTGGGGCCCGTGCGGCCCCCCAGCTGCTGACACGCCGCGGGTGCGTGGCCTCCTTCTGTCTTTCCGTCTACCCGGTCTCACCTACTGTCCACTCCCCAACCGCGGCAATCAGGCTTCGGCGCCGGCCTGAAATTCACGGAGGCCACGCTTGCCAAGGTCACAGATGGCCTCCGAGTTGCCAAGCGGTACATTTTGGACTCTTCCTCCAGCTGGTATCACAGCAGCAGTTTGCGCGGTGGACCATTAACCCCTTCTGGGAGTGACTCTCTCCTCTGGCTTCCACGGCCCTGTGTTTGCTGAGTTCCACGTTTACCAACTCTTCTCACGTCCTCTCATTCAGATCCCCTTCGATTTCCCCACTGGCCAAATGCCCTGACCTCGCGTGCTCCCTAGGATGCAGCTCGGGGCTTCCTTCCTCGCCTATTCTACACACTGCTCTTGGGCAGACCTACCTGCTTTAGTTCACCACCAACCCGGGGGTTTTGCCACGAGCCGACAGTGGGCCGCCATATTTCGGATCCAGCCTTCCACCATACACAAAACATGAGCCTCTGTTTGAAGGTCTCAGAACGGTACCGAGATATCGAATACTCGTGGGGGCGAATTTCCCAAGAGAAGGAAAATCCAAGGAGGTGAGCCCTGATCTTGGGTACGAGACCCCTCTTCAGGAGCCCCTCCCTCAAAGGAATGGCTAACATACCCCCTTGGCTGCTTGAGCCGGAGTGCTGGCCGCATCCTCACTTCTCGGCTCTTGCGGTCTTCATTCCAAGCATGATCGAACTCTGGGGATTCTACCCACTAAAGGTCTCTCGGATCTGTTCCTTCCTCTGCCTCCCCCACCACGCTCCCTGGACTAGGGCTTCACGACTGCACACACTTTCAAGCATTTTGGGCTCCTTCCCTCAAGCTCATTGCACAGGGAGTCCAGCCTCCACCTGCTGCAGAATTACGCTACTAAAACACAAATCCAGGTCACTCCTCTGCCTGGACTTGCACAAGTGGCTCCGCTTAATGTGACGTGTGCGGCGCAACGGCGAGGGCCTCCGTGGTTGCCTCCGGAACGTCGTCTGTCTCACCTCCACCCCGTCCAGGCTGGAAGAGGATTCAGGTGTGAGTGACACAGGACCAGTTTCTCAAGCACACCAGGGCTTTCCTACCACGGACTTCGCCTTTCCTCCACCTGGAAAACCCTCCCCGCCCCCCGCCCCTCCTGTGGTGCTCTCCCCATGTGCAGAGAACAAGTAAAATCCCTATTTCATAAGTCACATCAAAATAAATTCACATGAGCAGATTTTAACGGAGAAAAACAAAACCGTCAAAGTGCTGGCAGAAAACACACAGGAATAATTTTTTCCCTTTCAGGTAGGGGGTTGCCAACTACTACCTGAGGGTCAAATTCAGCTTCCTGCTTATTTCTGTAAATAAAGTCTGTTTTTTTTTTTTTAATTTCTGCATGTCTTGTATTTTCCCCTCCATTCTTTTGAGTTTAACTCACTTTTTAAAAACCATTTGATTCCATTCTCATTTCTTTTTCTGTATATTTTGGACATATATATTTATATACTTCTATTAGATGTTTCGATATTGCTTATTTAAACACCATACAGATCACAGTTAATCTCCTAAATTTGTAACAAGTCTAGTTTTTTTGTCAGAATTAAAAAATATATATATATATGTTTACTTTAAAAATGTGGAAAAAGGAAAGCTTCAAAACCAGACTATGCTGCTTGTTATGAATGTCTCATGCGCATTCTAAGTACTAAAAAGCTAGCCTTTTCCCCAAAGGACCATGTCACTTGGACAGACGGACTATAATTATAGATGAAGGGTCTGAAACATAAAGGTGCTTGTGGCAACGAGCAAAGAGAGGAAGTCCTGGCGAGGACACGGAGCAGAGAGCTGGTGCTTGGGGAGGAAGGCTCCAGGAGGTAAAGGACATGGCCCCAGGTCTGCGGTTGATGTCTGGCGACCACCCGGGCACCAAAGGGGGTTAGAACACACCTGGCAGGATTTGAGAAGAGGGCATCATCACAGCTTCCAGAAAAGCCACAGTTATCACTCGCGAGTGGGTGAGTGTGCCCCTCTGGTCTTCAACCAGTTCCCCTGGGGAGGATCTGCTTGCCAGCCAGTAGTAAGAAGCCCCGGCCAACAGTGCCCAGGACAGGGGAGGTCCATGATGAGCATCCACTCTGGCCTGTCCTGTTTTCGGAAGGGTCCTTCCTACCACTCTGAGGTTTGAGGTCCCCCAGGTGCACGCCAGCAAGGGCAGCCCTGCTTCCCGGCATCACAGGCGTGGCGCGTGCCCTCCACGCTCTCACTGGCTTCTGCGCCAGCTCGCTCTGCTGGGACCGCTTCCCCGCCGGGATGCTCGCTAAGGAAGTGATGACTAATAGACTGGCCCAAGGACCACTGGCCGCGCCGCCTTCCGGGCGCTGGCTTCGCCATCTCCTCCTGTCACGAACAGGCGACAGGCCTCTCAACCAGCACTGCCGCTCGCTGCCATGGCCGCCTTTGGGCCTCGGGCATCTCTTGTCACCACTCCCCAGTTTCCATGGCCGATGTCCATAGCTCTGGCTTGAACGGACTCCGTTGTACATGAAGTTTTATCGGAACACAGCGATGCCCTTCGTTCCCGAGTCATCTGTGGGCTCCTCACTGTTGCGACAGCAGTCCAGAACCCTGAGGCCGGGAATACCTGCTCGGTAAAACTCTAAAATACTCACTCTCTGGCCCTTTACCCAAAATGTTTCCTGACCCCCGCATCAAAGGACTAAAAAAGGCAGATACTACTGACAGAGGAAAATGAAAGTTTCTGAGCACATAAAACTTTGAAATTAACGATCCTAAAAACACAAACAACAGTGAAAGTCAAGTAACAAATGGAGATCCCTGTTTAAAAGAGGCATCACCAAAAGATTGAAAAGTAAAAGTAAAATGAAATGGGCATAACAGACAAAAGGCGGACGCTCGGGATATAACAAAGCTCACGACGGTGGGGAAAAGATGAGTGTCCACACAGGAAAACGATGACTCTGCTGCTGATCTGAAAGAGGAGAAGGTAGAAAGGCGCAAGACCCAAGACCCACACGACAAGATGTTCTTGTTGGCAAGCCAGAGGGACAACTAAAAAATGACGGCTTCACGCTCTTCCTTAAAAAAAAAAAATGGCAGGGGCGCCTGGGTGGCTCAGTTGGTTGGGCGACTGCCTTCGGCTCAGGTCTTGATCCTGGAGTCCCGGGATCGAGTCCCGCATCGGGCTCCCAGCTCCACGGGGAGTCTGCTTCTCCCTCTGACCTTCTCCCCCTCTCATGCTCTCTCTCACTGTCAATCTCTCTCAAATAGATAAATAAAATATTTTAAAAATGGCAAATATTTTTTAAAAACTCATCATACTCCATACCAGTCAGGATTCACCGAAACAGGCAGTCTTAGGAAAAAAACGATGGAACCCAGAATGTGAGTGACAAGCTTTGGGAGAAATGTGACATTTGGAGAAGGGGTCCGCGGCGCCTCGCCCCGGGAAAGCTTAGCTCTGGGCGAAGCCGGAGCGCGGGCTGCCCTGCAGGTCACCTCCCAGCGGGTTTCAAACCTACTTTTTTCCGGAGAGACGTGCGACTTCGATTGTCCCCGCACCAGCCTGCAGGTGGAGCCGTTGCCGGCGCAGACGCCACAGTTGTCCTCGCGGGCGCTGCTCCCCAGGCGACGGTCGCAGCCCACGGCCTGCGGACAGAAGCGGGCGTCAGGAGCGGGGCCCTCCAGCAGCCCCCCGGGGTGAGCCTCCTCCAACCCACCACAGTATGAACGTAGGGACGACAGAAAACCTTACAGGGCACCGCTGACAGGAATCTCACCAAGGCCCAGTCCCCTTCAAAGAGACCAATTAAAGCTGTCCCTCCCTTTACATTTTTATTTGGAGTCTTATATTTTTGTGTACAGAAAATGAATGGAACATTACAGGTCCTGTTTCCTCTGCCCCCTCGCTCCCCGCGCCTCCTCTCTCCACTGAAGTCGATGAATTTCCATCTGGGTCACGGTCTTAGCTTCAACATCTCCCCCGTTTGTATCTCAAGCCCCACATGCTACAGCTCAGCGTCTGTGCACATCCATCCCTCTCTGTTCTGTATCTTATCTGTCCTTCCGTCCATCGTTACTTATCTCTGTGTGCCTTCCTCTGCCACGAGATCTCCATAAGTACCCTTATAAGCCATTTCT
Source organism: Taxidea taxus jeffersonii (assembly GCA_003697995.1). Classification (NCBI taxonomy): domain Eukaryota; kingdom Metazoa; phylum Chordata; class Mammalia; order Carnivora; family Mustelidae; genus Taxidea; species Taxidea taxus. The sequence continues at coordinate 206,823 of ML105046.1, read as the reverse complement.
TTATTTAAAACTTTCTTAACTTAAATATAATTTAGTTAACATATAGTGGGTTATTAGTTTCAGGGGGAGGATTTAGTGATTCATCAGTTGTCTTAACACTCAACGCCCATCCCCCCAGGTGCCCCATCCCCCTACCCCCCTCTCCAGCAACCCTGTTTGTTCCCTAGAGTGAAGTCTCTTATGCTTTGCCTCGCTCTCTGTTTTCACCTTATTTTATTTTTCTTTCCCTTCCCTGTGTTCATCTGTTCTGTTTCTTAAATTCCACATATGAGTGAAATCATATGGTATTTATGTTTCTGACTTACTTCACTTCACATAATACACTCCAGTTCATCCATGTCATTGCAAATGGCAAGAGTTCATTCTTTTTGATGGCCGAGTAATATTCCTGTGTGTGTGTGTGTGTGTGTGTGTGTGTGTGTGTGCCCATTCAGCCCTGTATGGACATCTGAGCTCTTTGTAAACTATTCCTTAAATGCAGGAGAGGAATGAAAGGGAGAGATGTCTCATAGCATATGCCTATAGCACTACCTCCCAGTCCTTTGTGAGTTATTATTTTTGTGAGTTATCTGTGTGTACAGATACGGGTGCGTCTCTACTGGATCGTGAGTTTCTGTCTACGAGGACATGGGCTAGGCGCATTTCTTTTTACTGTACAAATATGTCTTCTATACAATGTGTATAGACTTACATTAAGTGGTGGGAGAGTTTATCCCTACCTCCCACATCACTCAAACTTGTCTGCATTTGTATACCTGGTGTGTAAGTGCAGGGACTCTGGAGGCAGACAGCCTTCCTGTCTGGCCCCTCCCACACTTTCAAGATGGCGGATGGCCAACAGTTCCAATTCTCAGAGACCCATCTTCCTCAAGACTAACACAGATAACAATACACACTTTGCATAAGGTGTAGCAAGGATAAAATGAGAAAATGTATGTAAAAACTCCTAGTACAGGGACTTGACCATTATAAAGGGCTCAATAAAAAAGACCCCCTTCTATCATCTCTGTTTTTCATTTTGTTTTGACTCCTGGGCACGGCCCCTATGTTTCAGCACGGGATGCTGCTGAATCCCGGCACCCAAGGTGTTGAAGACAGAATAAAACCAGAGGGAGTTGAAAACACATCTACGGACTATTCTTTCCAAAATTCTGGTACTGAAGGGAAGGAGAAAGATCAAATAAAAGTTTCAGGGAGAGGCAGGAAAAGTTCCAAGGAAGTTTAAGGAAAAGCTTGTGATTAAAGATATTTTTAAATTCACAAAGGGCTGTCATGAAGAAAGGATTTACATTTGTTCCTTGTACTTCCAAATGGTGAAAGCTACAGGTTTAAGCCTCCATTTAGATCAACACCAGAGTCGGAACAGTCAGAGTTATCCAACAACAAGCGTTCAACCATGAGCTGGGTCTGAGTCTTCTTGGCGGGAAAACCGGGGAGGGGATTAAATTCTCTGCGGAGTCACTAAATCCAAAGGCTTTCGAGATCCTTTCATCCTGATTATATAATTTTATAAAGGTGGTAATGAAATACTAAGAATAATAGTTGATTTTTATTGAGTGCCTTCATGTGCCTGGCATTACGCCAAGCACATCACTGCTTCTTCATCACTGAGTCTTCACAGCAACCTGACAACACAGGTGGTGTCTCCTGTCCCTATTTTACAAATAAGGCACTTGAATGTCAATGAGGTTAAATGACTTGCCAGCATCACAGAGCCAATCAGTAGGGTCAGTAATGGCTGGAAAACCCAGGCTGACACCAGAATCTTCACACCATGCTACGCCTTCCTCACCTTTAGTACCAGTAGACGGACCACAAAGAACCGAGTCACACAGGCAATTTTATTAATATTTACCAGTACATGTGGAACAAATTAAGAGTGATTGATTCTGGAAACACACTTGCATGGTTGGGATTTAATCAGTGAGTAACTTGTGTTCATGCAACTTTCTCCGAGGGGAGTAATTCTACCATTAAGTTATAGAAACCCTGTTCCTGAGCCAAGCTCTGTCCTCACAGTTTAGGTCCCTGAGCGCTCTGCATTTCATGAGAATGAGAATCACCCTCTATCTGGTCATCCAGAAAGGGTGTGGGTTTAGGAGCTAGGATGGGCTTGTTTTGAAGAGCGTTTGGGGCCTTGTAAGATCTTAGGCAAGCATACACCTCCCTGAGCACTCACATTTGTTTCAGAATTTTGTTTCAAGTGACAGTTCATGCAAATCTTACAGCCAAAAAAAGCAGTGAAAACATCACAGAAAAATAATATCTGAGAAGAAGCTCCAGTTGCCTTGTGATTCACAGGGTCTAAGTCAGAACTGCCCTTGAAACTGAGGCACTACTGAATCTGGGCTCTCTGACCTCATTGTAATCCATAATAAGCAACGTTTGAAAAGCTGCCCGAGGTGTTTTCAACCTCTGTGACATCTCGTGAAGTCAAGATCTCTACTTGTAATGATTTTAAAAACCATAAATCGATAAAACGTGTCAATAAATTTATTAAAAACTATTAAGTGACCAATTTTTACACAGGCAGACACTACGGGGTATAATTTAACAAAACAAGGCCTGTATCCTACAGCACAGCTAATGAGACAAGTTACACAAGATATCAGACTTAAATGAATATTTAAAGAATATGAGCCGTGCTTTCGGGAATAAATACTCCAACATAAATCATCACTTCAACTAAGGCCTGTTTCACCATTTCTGCATACAAATTCCTAATCAGCTAAAACACAGCATTTAAATAAGTGGCATCACTCCATGTTAAACCAATGAATCTTTCGAGGTAAGTCTAATTTAATCCTTCCACAGCCAATTTTTTGAGTCACCTTCTCAATTGTTTGAGATCTCATGAAAGTTGGATTCTACCATAGAAAAAACTTTACATTCCTGCCTTGAAAATCAGAGTATATGGAGCTCTATGGTGGTCATCAGAGATGTTCTAAAATACGGAGCTTCTCCTTTCAGCCCATAGAAGGACTACACGTCCCCATTCCCTCACAAGTTAAGTGTGGTCTCGACTGTCTTGGGTCATCTTTAACTGTTTTAAGGCACTGAGCTTTGGCGGTTGTCTGTTACCAAAGGAAAGCCAGGCAGGTGTCAGAGCACAATTTAGCCATTGGTGGATAAGGCAAGGTCATTAACAGCAACGTGTTATTTTCTTCTGGACATTTCACGTCAAAGTCCAGACTTCCGGCTTCCGTTGACAAACAGAAGCTCTGGTGTGTTCATGGGTAGTCGCCCCCTTCACAGAGAGCAGGTCCCAACGGCCCTCCCGCTTAGCATGACCACGCCCGTGGACTCTGTTTCGGTGTGTCTGTCTAAGCCTGACGGTGCTGTGGGGCAGGACCCACCTAGCGTCCTGGCCGTCCTTTCCCAGAACCGCATCTCATGGCCCGTTATAAACTCCAACCGCACCTCCGGCAACAAAGAAAGTACAAGTGTCATTAGCATAGCGCGGTGATTTCAGAATCTGTTTTTTCAAAGCCAGAAAATTCCTTAGCCTCTTCAAAGCTTGTTTCCAAATGGAGACGATGACTGTACCTACGTCACATGTGTGAGGAGCTCACACAGCCAAGAGCTTTAGACGATGCCTGATACTTACTAGACACCCAGCGGATGTCAGTTGCTATTAGTCTTACCGTAACTACAACGTGGCTTCTTCATCTACTCCACTGCCAGGGAACTCAATAAACACACACGATAAATCAGCGCTCAGCTTTCGACAGCCAAGATATCTCCTGTCACTTCCCAAAGAATCGGCCTACCCATCAGCATCACAAAAACAGAAGAGGAAGTGCACTTTCAAAATGAACTAATTCAGTACTGAACACCACATTTTTCCTGCAAGTCCCATCAAGCCCTGGAAACTACTGGAGCCAACGCAGCCTCAGACATAATTGAGAGGGAACTGTGGTCAGCGAGCGCAAGGAGGGACCAGGGAAAGGGAGCCCGTGCTGGATGCAGGCCTCCTGTGCAACAGTGACCAGACTGGACTCATGGAATGGTGTTTGCGAAATTACGAGTTTAAAACAGGACCTGCAAGGAGAATAATTCCTCCTTTTTTTACCTACTTGAAAAGTGCAAGGCTGAGAGATGGTATGAATGAAGACCACAGAACATGAGTACATCCTACCCCCAGCGTCCACTCCAACCACGTCACGCAGATTGCTCAAGCTGAGATCGCCAGCGGGATTGGTTTGGCCCAAATGAAGCAAGCATATTTCCCTTCTTACCCTCTTGAGGCCTCTGAAATATCGGACACAGCTGACTCTGCTTCTTAAACACTCACCCACGCTTCACTTGTTTTTTCTCACTTTGCTATTATATAGAAGTTCTGCCCCATCAAGGGCACCCCTTCCAACGCTTCCTCCTCAAACGGTGGGGCCATTTCCATTTCTGTCATTGGACATTGTCATAAGACTGCTTTTCTTATTCAGTCTTCAATGACATATATTGGCTTTAATCAATGAGGTTAAAGCTGATATCGTGAAGATAGCAAGAGTAGCTAAGAGCGTAGGTCGAAGGAAGTAGGGACAGTAGGTATAGGAGTTTTCTGGCACTTTGCAGAATTGGAGAAACAGCACAAAGGGGGGTAGAGTGGAATCTTTGAGGAGAGGTCAACAGGAGATTCCCAAAGAAAAAAGAAAAAAGAAAAAAAAAGACTGAAAAATTAAAAAAAAAAACAAAACAGAATATCCAAGGACTGTAGGACAGAAACAGTAAGTGTGGCCTGAGTGAAGTGGGAACAGCAGGAGAAGAGAGAGATAAAGGAAGCAAAGAATTATTTCAAGCGATAATGACTGAGAATTTCCCCCCAATTAATGTCAGACACAGAACCATAGGGAGGCTCAAAGAACACCAAGAAAGATAAATGCCAAAAAGACTACATGTAAGCTATCACATTCAAATTGCAAAAAATTGAAGATAAAAACCAAATCTGGAAAGCCAGAGGAATAAAACACCTTATCTATAGAGCAGCAAAGACAAGAATTACATCGGACTTCTCCTTAGAAAACACGCAAGCAAGAAGAAGGTGGAGTGAAATAATTTTAAGTGCTGAGAGAAGAAAAACTATCAACCTAGAATTCTGTGCCCTACGAAACTATCCTTCAAATGTGAGAGAGAAATTAAGACTTTCTCAGGCAAACAAAAATTGAGGCAATTTTTCTGCTAACGGACCTAGTTCTTCAGAGTAGGAAGTGATATGGGTCAGAAATGTGGATCTATATAAAGAAAGGAAGTGGGACGCCTGGGTGGCTCAGTTGGTTAAGCAGCTGCCTTCGGCTCAGGTCATGATCCCAGCATCCTGGGATCGAGTCCCACATCGGGCTCCTTGCTCAGCAGGGAGCCTGCTTCTCCCTCTGCCTCTGCCTGCCACTCTGTGTGCCTGTGCTCGCTCCTGCGCTCTCTCTCTATCTGACAAATAAATAAATAAAATCTTAAAAAAAAAAAAAGGAAGGAAGTGCATCGGAGAGTGAATAAAGGAAGGTAAAATAAAAACATTAATTTTTCTTATTCTTAATAGATCTTGACGATTACAGTTTATCAAAATGATAATAGCAACAATGTGTTCGATTGTGTAACCTTACACATGTACATTTGCGTAGCTACGGGCTTACATATGCTTATATATGTGTAAGTGGGATGACAGCAATGATACAAAGGACGTAGGGGGGGAATCAGGAAATCAGGATTCTATTGTTGCTATTACTTTGCTGCAGGTATTTTCACTATACCCATGAAGCACTACAGTGTTATTTGCAAGTAAATTTGGACTAGTTATAAATATATGCTACAATCTGTAGGGCCACTACTAAAAAAGGCAAAAAAAAACAGGATAACTGATGTATTAAATAAGGAAAGAAAATGCAATCATTTACTCAGTTAAAACTGCAAAAGACAGAATAGAGAACAAAAAATTGGAATGTCAAACAAGGGTAACAAATACAAAACAATAACAAATACGGCAAATGTTAATCCAGCTATATCAATAATCACTTTAAACATCACTGGCCTACATGTACCAATTAAAAGATGAAGATGGTCAGAGTGGATCAAAAATCAAGATCCAGGGACGCCTGGGTGGCTCAATTGGTTAAGCGGCTGCCTTTGGCTCAGGTCATGATCCCAGCGTCCTGGGATCGAGTCCCACATCGGGCTCCTTGCTCGGAAGGGAGCCTGCTTCTCCCTCTGCCTCTGCCTGCCTCTCTGTCTGCCTGTGCTTGCTCTCTCTCTCTGTAACAAATAAATAAAAATTTAAAAAAAAAATCAAGATCCAGTTACCACTGTCTACAGGAATCCCCTCCTAAATATAAAGGCATAAACAGATTAAAAGTAAAAGGATTGTGGGGCGCCTGGGTGGCTCAGTGGGTTAAGCCTCTGCCTTCGGCTCGGGTCATGATCTCAGGGTCCTGGGATCGAGCCCCGCATTGGGCTCTCTGCTCAGTGGGGAGCCTGCTTCCTCCTCTCTCTCTGCTGCCTCTCTGCCTCCTTGTGATCTCTCTCTAAAAAAAAAAAAAAAGTAAAAGGATGGCAAAAGATATGGCATGCTAACATTAATCAAAATAAAGCAGGTATAGAGCAGACTTCTGAGGAAGGGAAGTTATCAGGTTTAACAGGGGCATTTATGGAATGATAGCGGGATCAATATTTCAAGAAGACATAGAACCCTTAATGTGCACGTGCCAAACGAGAATGTCAAAACACATGAGACAAAAACTGATAGGACTGCAAGGAAAAACAGATGAATCCACGACTAGAGTAGGGAGAATTCAACACCCACCTATCAGAAATGGACAGATGCAGCAAGGAGCAATCAGTGAAAACAGGGCTGAACTCAACAGCATTATAAAAAAAAATGGATATAATTGATATCTTCTTGACTACTTCCTCTAAGAACTGCAGGATGAACATTCCTCTCAAGCTCACACGGGACATTCACCAAGAAAGACCACATCCTGGGACACAAAACGGAATCACACAACATCTTCTCTCTGACCACATTGGGTTTCCACTTGAAATCGGTATCAGAAATATAGCTGGAAAATTCCAAAACACTCGGATATTAAACAACATATTTCTTTTCCTAAGATTTTATTTATTTATTTACTTATTTATTTATTTGAGAGAGACAGATGGACAGAGAGAGTGCAAGAGAGCACAGCAGGCTCCCCACTGAGCAGGGAGCCTGACACAGGGATCATGACCTGAGCCGAAGGCAGGTACTGAACTGACTGAGCCACCCGGGTCCCCCTAAACAACATATTTCTAAATAACACATGAGTCAAAGAAGAGATCTCAAGAGAAATTTTAAGATACTTTGAGGACATGGAAAATACTATTTATCAAAATATGTGGGATGAAGTAAAAGCTGTGCTTACAGGGAAATTTACAGCATTGAATGCATATATAAGAAAAGAAGAAAAATTCAGAATCAATCATGTAAGCTTTCACCTTAGGAAATCAGAGAAAGAACAAATTAAATACAAAATAATAATAAAAAGGAAAATAATGGAAACTAGAGCAGAAATCAGTATAATTGAAAACAGGAAATCAATAAAGAAAATCAATGAAACCAAAAGCTGGTTTTTTAAAAGATCACTCAAATCCCAAGTCTCTAACAGGCTAAGAAAAAAGAGAAGATATAAATTACTAATATCAGAAATTAAAGAGGGGAACTGCACCACAGATCCCATGGATATTGAAAAGATAACAAAGAAATATTATAAACAATTCTGTGCCTACAAATTTGATAACCTAGATGAAATGGACCAATTCCTCGAAAGACACAATCTGACAAAACTCACACAAGAAGAAACAATCTGACTGGGTCTCTGTCTATTAGAGAAATTTAACCAATAATTAATAACCTTCCAAAACAGAAAGCATGAGGTGCAGATATGTTCACTGGTGAATTCTACCAAGCATTTAGGAAATTATACCAATTCTCTACAATCTCTTTCAGAAGAAGAGGAGAGAATACTTCTTAACTCATTCTATGAGAATAGCATTTCCCTGAATGCCAAAACCAGATAAAGATGTTACAAGAAACCTATAGACCAATTTCTCATGAAAATTAAATGTACTACCCAACAGAACTTTTGTACAAGAATTATATGAGGAAAATTACAAAACTCTGATGGAAGTAATTTAAAAAGAACTAAATGAATGGAGAAATATTCCTTGTTTGTGGACAGGAAGACTCAGTGTTGTCAGGATGTTAGTTCTTCTCAACTTGATTCCAAGAAGTTATTCTGTGGATACTGACAGACTGACTCAAAAGCTTATGGAGAATGTTCACAGCAGCAATGGCCACAGTCACCACACTGTGGAAAGAACCAAGACGCCCTTCAATGGACAAATGGATAAGGAAGATGTGGTCCATATATACTATGGAGTATTATGCCTCCATCAGAAATGATGAATACTCATCTTTTGCATCAACATGGACGGGACTGGAGATTATGCTGAGTGAAATAAGTCAAGCAGAGAGAGTCAATTATCATATGGTTTCACTTATTTGTGGAGCATAAGAAATAACACGGAGGACATGGGGAGATGGAGAGGAGAGAGTTGGGGGAAATTGGAGGGGGAGACGAACCATGAGAGACTGTGGACTCTGAGAAACAAAGTGAGGGTTTTGGAGGGGAGGGGGTGGGAGGTTGGGTGAGTCTGGTGGTGGGTATTGTGGAGGACACATATTGCACGGAGCACTGGGTGTGGTGCATATGCAATGAATTCTGGAACACTGAAAAGAAATTTTTTTAAAAAGGAAAAAAAAACATTACAGAGAGAGAGGGGAAAGACCCAGAATAGTCAACACAATACTGAAGGAGAAGAAGAGTGTCAGAAAACTAACACCACCCAACTTCAAGACTTACTATAAAGTTAAAGTAATCACGACAGTGTCCTACTGGCAAAAGAGACAAATAAATCAATGGAAAAGAATAGAGAGCATGGAAATGCGTTAATATAGTCACCTGATCTTTGACAAAGGAGAAAAGGCAATACAACAGAGAAGCAATCATCTTTCCAACAAAAGGACTAGAATAACTGCACATCCACAGGCAAAAGAAAAAGTATCTAGACACAGACTCAAATCCTTCACAAACATTAATTCAAAATGAACCCCACACCTAGATGTAAAGCACAAAAGTATAAAACTCCTAGAAGAAAAAACAGGAGAAAAATCTAGATGACCTTGGGCATGATGATGACTTTTTAGATACAATACCAAAGGCACAATGCCTAGAAAATAAATAATTGTTAAGCTGGACTTCATTGAAAATTAAAAACTTCTACTCTATAAAAGACACTGTCAAGAACATGGGAATATAATTTATACTGGGAGGAAAATATTTGCAAAAGACTGTTACCCAAAATATACACATATCTCTCAATGATAGAAAATGAACAACTCAGTTTAAAAATGGTAAAAGAGGCACGCCTGGGTGGCTCAGTGGGTTAAAGCCTCAGCCTTCGGCTCAGGTCATGATCTCAGGGTCCTGGGATCGAGCCCCGCATCGGGCTCTCTGCTCAGCGGGGAGCCTTCTCCTCCCACCCGCCTGCCTCTCTGCCTACTTGTGAGCTCTCTGTCAAATAAATAAATAATAAAATCTTAAAAAAAAACAAAACGTGTAAAAGAGATGAACAGTTACCTCATCAAAGAGGATATATAGATGGCAAGTAAGCAGAAGAAAAGATATTAAACATCGTATTTCATTAAAGGAATCACAAATCAAAGCAACGATGAAATGACACTATACATTTACTAGACCGGCCCAAATCTGGAGGAAGGACACCACCACATGCTGGCAAGGATGTGGAACAAGACAAAGTCTCATTCATTGCTCATGGGAGTGCAAAATGGCCACTTAGCAAGACAGTCAGGAACTTTCTTATGAAACTAAACGTACTCCTACCGTGAGCCAACAATTATACTCCTTGGTGTTTTCCCAAATGTGTCAAAACTTTGTGTCCATATAAAAATCTGCACATGGATGTTTAAAGCAGCTTTATCCTAGTTGCCAAAACTTGGGAGCAACCAAGATGTCCTTCAGTAGGAAAGTAAAATGTGGTACATCCAGACAGTGATAAAAAGAAATGAGCTACCAGGTTATGAAAGACAAGGAGGACACTGAAACGCACACTACTAAGTAAAAGAAGTCCATCTGAGAAGCATACACCCTCTGTGATTCTATATGACATTCTGGAAAAGGCAAAACTACGGAGACAATAGAAAGATTGGTGCTTGCCAAGGGTTAGCAGGGGAGGTGAGGATGAACAGGGAGAACACAGAGGGTTTTCAGGGCAGTGAAACTGCTTTGTAAGACACTCTACTGGTAGAAGCAGTCCACAAACATTCGCTAAAACCCACAGAACACACATCACCAAGAGTAAGCACAGACCTTGGGTGATAATGCTGTGTCAGTGTAGGTTCATTGATCAAAACAGATGTACCACTCTGATGCGGGATTTCATAGGGGGCAAGGTTATACGTATGAAGGGGCAGGGATAGATGGGAATTCTCTGTACCTTCTATTCAAGTTTGCTGTGAATCTAGAAAATTAAGTCTATTTTTTAAAAAGTGTGGGTGTCCAAGAAAAGCTTGAAAAGCCAAGCAAGGATCATGGATTTTACCGTCGATGCCATGATAAGTCATCGAGGGATTTCAGTCGGGAAGTGACAAACTCTTAAAATGAAACAGTCTTGGGTTTTGAAGCAATCGCTTCAGGTACTGTTTGGAGAACGGACCCGAGGGGGACAATGGCGGGAGCTGGGAGAGCAGGAGAGGAGCCTAGCAATGCGATTTAGGTCAGACTTGATGGAGGCTTAGACCAAAAAGGAAGTCATGCAGACTGGAAGGAATGGTGGATTTAAAAAACAAACAAAGAAAAGACTTTGAATACAGAACAACAATGGATTAGATGTGCGTGTTGAAAGAGGAGATTCAAAGGACTCCAAAATTGTGCGGTAACGGGAGGCCACTTTCTAGATGAGCAGATGGAGGAAGGAGAGGCGACTTTGAAGATCAAGGTCATGGTTCATCTTTGACCGTGTGACACCTGAGATGGCTGGGAGTGGCCAACACTTGGTAGGTGGTTGGGTGTTGTCCTTATTCATACGGTTTTTCTTAGGAGCATAAAAGGGTATGGAATCCTAGACACAATTCTTTTAAAATATGCTTCCAGAGATTAAGGGAACGGGGTAGAATCTCATCATTTCCCTGCCATCCCCTTCCTATCTCAGCAACCCGACCGGGGGCCCTGGATCCTCACAGCCACTTCGAGCTGGGGAAGGGGGTGGGGTTCTGCGTCTCAGTTACCTGCTTCACAGCTTTGCAAACTCCACTCGGAAAAATCTACTGGAATGCACTCATGCTCATTTTTTTAATAAGCCAGTCATTGCTCTCAAAGACCCAAAACAATAAATTAATTTTAATAAAACAGTAAGTTGTTAAAAGGCTCCCCAAACCCGTCCACATTACCCTTCAAGTTGTGGTTCTCTAAATGGGGTCCCTGGACCAGCAGCTTCAGCATCTCCCTTGAACTTGTTAGAAATGGAAATTATTGGGCTCCAGCCCGGACCCACTGGGTCAGAGATTCTGGGGATGGGGGCCCCACCCCTGTGTTTTAACAAGTCCTTCAGGCGATTCTGATGCCCTTTCGAGTTGGAGCACCACTGACCTCGAGGAACCATAAGGTGTCATCTACTGCAGTCTTTTGAGTCTACCTGGACAAGGTTTATGCTTTTTTAAATAAATAAAACGTAATTTGAAGGTGAGTGATGCTCTCTGCCATATATATATTTTTTACATGAAAAGTATCAGAGGCAATGTTTCATCGCATGAACAAAAGAAGAGAGACAGCCTCGGTAGGGAGAGTGAGCGTGGTGCTGCCGGACCCGGGGGTACAGGAAGCAGGTGTGGCTTACCTGACAAATGCCACTGATGCACATGTCCAGGGAGTCTGTGCTGCAGCGAGTTCCATCCAGGACCTTGGGAGCCAGCTCCACTACCAAGCTCTGTCCCCGTGCGTGACACTTGAGCGCACAGGGGGCAGCCGGATCGTTGTACCGGGGAAGCCATTCGTAGAAACGGCCCTGGTACTGGACATCATTGTAGGCAGAGCACTGCTGGGCTCGGAAGTCCTCGGCATCGGGAGGGCAGTCCTGCGAGAGAAGGGCCACACGCACATCACTCGGGCAGATCGGCCCCTGAAAGGCAGAACAACTTCCCACGAATCTCACAAGACCAGACCCCACCACCGGCCTCTCGCCTTGGAGTCACCACATTTCTTCACCTTATTTAAAAGCTCTCTTTTGACCGTCTTGCTTTGAATTTTTCCAGGGGACTCTAGGTCTTTGTGGGGAATATTAATTGTCACCCGTGCCTTCAAGAACCGTTTCAGTGGGAAGGGTTGCTCGCCCCTGTTTTGGTCCCTAACTGCCAAGCTTTGCGAGAACTTGTGTTTGTCTCTTTGTTTCTGTATTTGTGATGGTTAATTCATGTGCCCTTCTTCCCTCCCGGTGGGCCCCGGGTCCTTTTCACTGGAACCAAGGGCCTGCCTTCAACCCACTGGAGGATGGAAAGAGAAAACGGGGCTCTTTCAGATTCTGTCTACAACAACAGCAAGGAAATTCTAAGTAAAAGCTCTAGGGAGCTCTCATATTAACAGTAAAAAGTGTTGGTGCAAGTTCTGATGACTCAGAAGCCTTTTTACTTAATTACCAATCCCCCCACCCAAGCCAGATGCTGGAGTTGGGTGCAAACTGCCTAACTGATGGGAATTCGTTAATCCTATACAAACTTCCCAATGAAAGGAAACAGATACAGAAAGGCAACAAATTATTTTGTGTTGCTTCTCTTATTATAAAAATAATCAATGTTTGTTATAAAACCTTTGGGAAATAGTTTCTATAAAAAAATAATAAAAGACAAAGATTCTTGTACCTAAAGTTTTACACAAATCCTTAATGATTTCCCAAAAACAAATTTCTGGAAATAAAATTTCTGAGAAAAAGGGTGTGTTTTATGAGCTTTTCAAAACATTGTCAAATTGCCCTCCAGGCATTTCCCTCCTTATTATCACCAGGCTCCCTAAGTTCCCTTTTTTTTCTCAATCTCTTTTCTCAGTTTAGATGCCATCATTTGCTAACAGTTTTCTAATCATGTTAAATAGAATTTCATTGTTTTAATTTACATTTCCTTTCATTTCTTAGGTTTGATAGCTTTCATGTATATTTGCTTTTTGTATTAACTCTTCCAAAATTTCCTGTTTTCTGTCCTTCATTTATCTATTGGAATGTTTAACGTTTTACTATTTTTAACAGATAAGAGTATCAACCTTCCTAATGAGGTCATCAACCCTTTGCCATCTGTACTGGAAATATATTCCCCATTTGATTTTGGTTTGGGGACTTTGCGAAGTCACGAAACTTTATACTTCCAGGTAGTCAGCTCTGTTAATATTTCCTTTTAAGGCTTCTTTTGTCTTTAATAAGTTTAGAAATGCTTTTTCTACCCTAACAGATAAATACTGAAATGTATTTTTCTAGTTCCTTTCTGGCTTAGCAATTATATTTAACACTTGGTTATACCAGGAATTTATTTTGACATGTGGTGCAAGGTAGAAACCTAACGTTATTTTTTTCCTACAAAAATTATAAATAAATTATCAGCCAGTATCTTAAAATTCAATTTCTTTCATTTCTCCCCTTTTTACTACTTAACTTTTGTATCTTGCTGTGTTCATGCTTCTGGCCTTTATAATCTGCCTCAAATCCTTTTTGGAAGTAGGTAGGAAGACATAAAATATAAGAAATAAACATCCCCCTGGGATTATACTATTTTGCGGTGAATCGTTCCAAAATCCTGTATTGCATCCACATTTTTCTTGTTTCAGAAACATTAAACCTTAACCCAGGTCACACCTATGGAAGAAAGATTTGAATGCAAAGACTAAAACTGGTTGACCTCTCTCTCTTGAAATGAGAACTATTTTCCATCTGGCCCCAGGGAAGATCATCAGTTGATAAAACTGTATGGCCTCCTCTTCCCTTAACTGTGGCCAATTTTCTCTGTATCTGACTCTGAAACGCAAGCCAAAGAGCATAAGAGAGCAGAGTGGAAAACTTCCCTTACACTAGGCTCACTGAGGTGGCAAGCATGCTTTAGGAACTGAAATTTCTTGCTGTCTGACCCCTGACTGTCTTAAACTCCATAAACCAAAGAAGTTTCACAAAATTAACAAGGTTTAATTAACAGACAGCTGAGGATGCCAGTCTACACTTAGTTCTTGCCGAAAGGGGGGCCAGGTTTGGACACAGGGCCCAGCCTCGTTGGCCACAGCTGATTACCAGAGAGGCAAACACCTGGCCCATGCCAGGACAGTCTTTCCCAGGAACTTGGGATTGCAGTAGAAGAGCTGAGGACTCCCATCGGTCTGAGACAGAGCTAACCATCTCTTTCTTGAGATGCCTGTTGAAGCAAAGCCAGCCAGCTCTCAGAGCAAAGAAGAATGAATTAGACACGGAAGAAGGAAAGATGATAAACTATGTCTTTCAATACGATTACATAACTTGGGCTCCTTACTTTCTGATTCCTGACCCTCAAGGTGTGCTGATGCCCAGTGATGGGGTTCGTGATCAAAGGAGCAAGACTGATACAAAGCGAAGGTCAAGCAAGGCTTCATTTCGCACCAGCACCGAGAATCAAACTGACCGGCCAGGGCCATCTCTTATGGAGAGAGCAACGACCCCCAGACCCATAGACTAGCTTTTATAGAGCAAAGGCCCTGTGGTTGAGCCTGGCCAATGAGATTGCAACACACAGAGAAAGTTGCACAGTCAGGCTAGGTCACACATGGGTGGCCAGTTGAATTAGAATTTACCCTATAGAAGCTGCTTAATCTAGCCTATCACTCCGGTCAGAACTGGCGCCCTAGTTTGGTGCCCAAAAGCCGGGGTTTACATTCTTTGGTGGTTAGGGAGATAGTATGTGTGCTTTACTGATTGGATGTGTCCACCTAGCCTGACTCATCCTTGCATTCTGGGCTCTGTTATCAGGGACTGGTCGACCATATTTTACTGGTTTCCCAGACTTGCTTTTAAGTAAGTTCCCCTGGGGGAGGCAGGGTCAGTTTAAGTTTTACTGCACAAATAACGAAATGGCTGCTTAACCGAGATGGAGTCGCTCTGGCTAAGTAGGCCCCTACACCCAGATTCTATTAAATATCCACACATCTATCCAGTGAATCCCATTTTTTCTTGGGCTACTTTGAGCGGGCTTCTGTGGGAAATGACGATCCCAATGAAGACACCCTTGTATCTGGGGTCGCACTGACATTCCCTATGAGGTAGGTGGGTCAGAATGATCATTGCCCTCATTTTATAAACAGAGGAAACTGGGATCCTCAAAGTGTTCCGTCACTAGCCAAAGACACCCAGCTAGAGTAGGACAGAGCCAAGACTGATTACCAGAGTGACAAATGTTCCCTTATATGACACCGCTTTCTAGTAATCTTGCAAGACATGGAGGGCTTGCATTAAACACTTGCATTCCCTCGGCATTCTTCCAGCGTCAACAGTAAGACTGTCTAGTCGGCTTCTGCTGGGTCCCCTGCGCTGGCTCAAGACAATCTAGGGATTTCTGTGTCTTAAATAGTTGACTTGACATTTAGGAAGCTCGAATACCAAACATTGTTCTGCTTCCCTTTCCTTGAAAAGCATTTCCTCATATCAGTGAAGACAACACACTGGTTAAATATATTTTATGGGCATCGCCTAGGTTACCGGCTGTGGAGAACAGAAAAGAAGGATCTAATCCCCCGATGTCACATGCAGAGCCCATTATCTCATCAGAGATGCTGCATCTGCTGCATGAAATACAGGGACCCACTGGGTTACTGTTTGTGTTTATGGATTCAGAAGGAAGGCTTTGCAGTGAAGGAAATAAAGTTGTCCCAAGTGTTAAATTAAAAATTGTTTGAGTGGCAGGGCGCCTGGGTGGCTCAGCCAGTTAAGCATCTGACTCTTCATTTAAATGCAGGTCATGATCTTAGGGTCCTGGGATCAAGCCCGGCATCGGGCTCCATGCTCTGCAGGAAGTCTGCTTGGAATTCTCTCTCCCTGTCTCGGTACCTCCCCTTCCTGCACTCTCTCTGGGTCTAAGGTAAATAAGTAAAAAATCTATAAAAAATTTTGATTGAGTGGAGTTGATAAGGATAGAAGAGACCCCAGATAAGGAAGACTTGACTCAAGCAGGAGGGGGCAGCCAGCCTGGAAAACACAGAAGAGGAGAAGGAGGAGGAGGAGGACAGAGCTTAGGAAGAGAAGAAGGAGAAGGAGGTAAGAAGGACACAACTAGTACCCATTCAAGGACCATGCCAAAGACAGCTCTCGTCTCCCTCCTCAAGCCATGAGGATACATACATCATTCTCATGGACAACTGAGGAAGAAATGCTGGGACAGGGAGATCACCTAACCAATGGAACATTTTTATGCAAAAAGAGATAGACCTTCAGCTAAGGGATGATTTATATAAAAGGACTGACCAAACTTTAATATGGGTTATATATTTAGGTCATTTTCCCCAGATAATCAGTGAGTAGGGACTTAGGAGAAATGTGATTTCTACTGTAAGCAAATTTAAAATTTTTATTTTATCTTCACAACCAGGTTGTACTACACATTAAATTTTGGGATCCTCTAATACAACCAAAGCCAAATTTCTAGCCTGAAAATGAATTATTGTGAGTGGCCATTATAAGAAGATAGCAAATGGTGCACCACGGAAAAGTGATGTTTCAGAGGAGATTTGGGATGGTATGATTTTTTTTAGGACAACTATAGGAAAGAACACAAGCAACGGGGACACAGCAGAAACGAAGTCAGTAGCAGTGAGGGACAGGGACCAGGCGTGACCAGCAAGGGTGAATGTGTGTGGGCTGAACACAAGATAAGTCTAACCAGATTTTGGAGGTCCTTGAAGGCAAGTCAGGGGAATTAAAAGCAGTAAGAACCCACAGAGGGGCCTGAAAGCGTGGCACTTTTAAAGGACCTGTGTGACGGCAGGCTGGACTAGAGTAGGAGCAGCGACAGTGCAAAATAAAGAACACTTCCAAGAGGAAACTGCCAGAAATCAACCATCCATAGGACCCATGGCATGAAGAGCCTTTTAAGGATCCCATCAAATGTCGTCTGTCTCTTCTGGAAAGCCGCCGGGGGCCCCACTGTGCAGTCAACCACTGTTCCCTCTGCTCACATAAAAACATGTCCATGCTGCAAAAACACTCTGTCCAAATCACCATATACTTGTTTTTAAAGGTATTTTTCCTTCTGCTCCCTTCCAGCCCTGCCTTTGATCCCATAAGCCCTGGTATAAAAAGGAGAGGTCAGTGGTTTCAAGTACTAGAACTCCTTGCTGACGGGCGTGACTTCCCTTGGAAAGTCTCCACTTGCTCTGGGAGATGCCCAGTAAGGGAAAGTCTTCACTGAGGCCTCAGGGGCCTGGGTCTGGCCTTGGGGGTCTTTGCTGAGCACTGATCAGAGGGTTCTGTCTGACAGTGGCAGCTACCGGGGGTTAGGGATGTTCCAGCCCAAAGCCCCATTTTCGCGACAGAATGGCCCTAGGGAGAGCCGCTGTAGCGGGGCCAGCTGTCACCGGGAGGGCAGGGTGGTGCTCGCTCCCCAGCAGTGCCTTGCATTCCACACCAGGAGTGGGATGTCTTCCTCTGCCCTCGGAATGTCAATCCCCATCGCATCCGCACCTCCTCACAGAAGGACATTCGATCCTGCCTTGAGTGCCCGGAGCCTACTCTTCTCAGGCGTCTTCTGCGGAGGGGGGCAGAGATCAGAAATGCCGCTGTCAGGTCTGTCCGCGTCAAGCCCGAGCCTCCCCTGCGGCAGGGACACCCCCTCCCCGGGGCCGGGGCACGGAAGGCCCACGGCCGTGGAGGACTTCCTTTCCCTAACTTCCCCTCCGCCGCCTCTCCTCTCCCTGACCTCTGTCCCTGGCCCACTGCGGCTAGTCAGGAGGTCTATCCTACAGCTCCTGGGGTTGGTGATTCTGACGGTCTCTGAAGGGGGGATGTTCCCACGAGTCCCCCTGTGAGTCACGGGCTCCTAAGGCGGGAGGAGCAGCCACATTCGAGACGACTGTCTGCGCTGTCATCAGTCATCTGACAAGGCTCTGGACCTCGCAGGCTCTGCCTTTCCAAGAGGCAGTCTGGTGTAGCAGAGTGGCTAGAAGCCTGCACTCCAGAGCCTGCAGCCTGACTGCCGGGGTCTAGCTCAGCTCTGGGCCCCAGGGCACGTTTCCTACATTTCCTCCTGTGTGAGAGTGGAAGTAAGGGCCGTCCGGGTGCCTCAGTCGGTGGAGAATCTGACTCTTGGTTTTTGGCTCAGGTGATGATCTCAGCGTTGTGGGATCGAGCCCCGCACAGGGTTCTGCGCTCAGGGGAGTCTGCTTGAGATTCTCTCTCTCTCCCTCTCTCTCTGCCCCTCCCCCCTCTCAAATAAATGAATGTTTTTTAAAAAGTGGAAATCAAAATAACATCTACTGTGTAGAGATATTATGAGGATTAAATCAGTGGATTCATGGATAGGCACTTAGAACAATGCCTAGCATTCAGGAAGTACTGAATACATGCAATCTATTCTTCTTATTATTATTATTGATTTTTGTTAAGAATTTGAAAGCTGGCATGCACAGATGACAAGCTCTGTGCTTTCGAGGCAGAGAGCCTGAGCCTTCAGATAATCATGTGGAGGAAGAGAAAGAAGGACAAGTGACCTCTGGGATGGGAGGGAACGGAGAGTCTCTGGGGTCCCCTGGCAGTGACCTGTGTTCCTCCACGGGGCAGGCTTCCCTGATCACCAAGACTGGGACGATGAGGTCCCTCAGGTGGGAACAGGGGGATCTTGCAGGCCTATCGGAGGGGCTCTCATGCCCCTGGAAATAGAGGCATCAGCATCTCTGAATCACAAGGCAAATCTTCCTCATAAGAGTGCCTCATCTTGGACTCACTAAAGGCAGCTTCCTTCAGAAGAGGGGGTGATGGGCCCCATTTCCAGGGAAAAGGGAAGCCCCTGACTGTCAACGGAGTGTGGCCCCCATCTCCAGCGGGGACACTGCATGGCTGTGAGAAGCAACAGCAGGGGTGTCATGACGGGACCTCACTTCTCTCCCCACTGGAGGTAGGTTGCAGACAGGTGCCCCCCTCCTGCTCTCTGCACCACCCTGGGTAGTGGGAAGGGGGAGATCTCAAAGGGGTGACTCTAAACCTCAATTAATAAAGCAGGAAGCAATTCAAGAAAGGATGTGACTATCTTTAAACCCTGAGTTCATGTGGTTACGTCCACTCACGGTGCCTGACATCATGGCCATGTTTCTATTGTCTATTCCCAGGAACACAGTGCGTCGTCTGTCCTGGGAGGACCACCAGCCCTGTTGCAGGGGCTGCACAGGGCCCCCTCTGATCTGCAGGATGCTTGAGGCTGCACAGAGCCAGAGCCTGGCACACGGAGGTGGACGGTGTCCTGAACACTTGAGTCCTGAAAGGCCTGCCACCAGCCCCCTTCTTTCCCTAAAAGGAATTCTGTTAAAACTCTGAGTTCACAAAGAGAAGCATAGTGATTAATGTTGCGTTCTTATGAAATCTCTCTACAGACCCCAACTCGGAAAACCGAAAAGGGCAACATTCACATGGCGGTCCTCCCCGCTGGTCACCACTTTCTAACCCTCTAATCCTCAGCAGCCTACAGGTGGCAAAGGCTTCCGCAGGATCCTCCCAGAGGGGCCCTTGCGTAGAGACCACAGGTCCTCCCAAGACCCACGGGGCTCAGGGGCCTGGGATCTTCACTCCAGCTCACCTAAGTCCTAACCATTGCACCCAGTATGCACTGATTTTAGTAGATTATATTGTATGTCTACACTGCGTGACCCAACACTCCTAGACCCTCTTGTGTTGAAGAAAGGTGTCTTTTCGGAATTAGGGGGAGCAGAATCTCTCTCTCTCTCTCTGTCTCTGTCTCTGTCTCTGTCTCTCTCTCTCTCTCTCTCACACACACACACACACACACACACACACACACTGAAATCTCAAAGGGCAGCACCTTGATCTGGGCATTTAAAATGAATTCCCCTACATGGTTTCAGAATATGGCAGGCGAGGATACCGCTGTGTAATTTATCATTGAAGGGCTGCAGGGAATTTGTGGTCACTTGTTAAAGCGGCACTTTTATACAAAGAAAAAAAGCCCTCAAAACAAACAACGGACGAAAACAAACAAAGCAAAAATATGCAGCCAAGCAAAAGGCAGTAGATGGAAATGTCTCCGAGATAAAGCCCTTGGGGGCCAAGGCACTCCCCTGCTTGCGTGAGAAAACAAAGCCAGACTGGGTTTGTGCTAAAGGCCCAAGTCGATCTCTCTGCCTCCCACAACCCCCA
This sequence comes from Taxidea taxus jeffersonii, assembly GCA_003697995.1. NCBI lineage: Eukaryota > Metazoa > Chordata > Mammalia > Carnivora > Mustelidae > Taxidea > Taxidea taxus. Next base: position 186,369 of record ML105046.1, on the reverse strand, counting down.
ACTGGACCTCAGCTCATTTAATTACACACATCACGCCCAAGTGCGTCCCCCAGGGTCCTCCCCCCTCCACCCGGTCACAGGACATGTGAAATCTATTTCCTTTGTGGCCCCAGATTCCTCCAAGGACGTGATGGACATCGGTCTGTCTGGCCAGGGGCCGAGTGGTGCTGCAGTGTGAATGCCCAGTAAACAGGTACCCACACCTCCCACCTGAGTTTGAAGCCCGTAGAGAGAGAAAGACAACAATGTCTGCTTTATCACTGGTGAAAACAGACTGGAAGCACGGCTGCGCCCTTTGGTCAGAAGGTCTAGCTCCCAGCGCCCGCTCACTACTGCCCCAGGCGGGCAGGGCTGCGTCCCAGGACACATCTGGGTCTGTAGGACATAGGCCCTCAGACAGGACAACGGTCTCATACCAGCCCAGGACAGAGAAGGGACAAAGAAGGACAAAGCTCCAGTGAGGGAAGCTTTTGAAATAAATTAATTACAACCAAAGGGAAAAATGGATTTAAAAAAAAATCTAAATCTCCTTTAGAGCTCCGGATTCTAATAATTTCCTTTTTATTCACATCATTTTGATTTGGGTCTGTATCACGAACAAGGGAAATGTTTTACGTGGCAAGTAGGATGAATTCCTTCGGATATTTACTTTGCATTTTCAGATGTGTAAAGCAGAAGGTTCGAATTTTTGTAGGACTCATCATTGTAGAGCAAGAGAGAGGTTTATAAACGTGTCCTTAGGTAAGACTTCCTTGAACCACCGACAGAGTGCTCTTAAACCCGTCGTGCGGTGGGCAGGACAGGTGGTTTGGAGTGGCAAGAACACCATAGACCAGTTCGAGTCTGCTCTTCCTTTGTGGCCCGGGGGAAGGAACTTTACCCCAGGGCCCTCATCTGCAAAAGAGAAATCGCCACACCTCAGTCTGCCTCTATCTCAGCAATTGTGTGAGGGTCGGGGGACACCCTGTACATAATGCACTTGAACTCTGAAGGTATTTACAGGTATCAGGTATTGTTTGCAAGAATTCAGAAACAATTAAATACTTACCAAATTAGTTTATAAATGTAAAAAGGCCCCAAAAGGTAGTACACATGGAAAGCACGAGATACACAAAATCTGTTGTCAGTTAAAAAATGTTTACCTTTTCCCCAAAGGGTACCAAGGGGTGGTCAATAGCTTTACAGCACACATAACCTTCCAACTGAACCCATGAACACTACTGGGTTATGTGTTCTTCTTACAGAACTTACATGATTGCTGCATGTCTTGTATCGAATATTCTGTCCTTCACAGTTCCTAGAGAAAAAAAAAAGAGGGAAAAAGAAATGATTTCATAGAAGCGGCAAGCAGCACAAAAGAAAGAAGACAGGAAGGAGGGAGGGAGAGCAGAAGGAGGGAGAGAAGGAAAGAAGGAAAGAGAAGGAGAGGGAGGAAGGAAGGAAAGAAAGAAATGAAGGAAAAGAAAAGGGAAGAAAGGAAAGGAAGGAAAGAAGAAAGAAAGAAAATAAGGAAGGAAGGGAGCGAGGGAGAAGGAAGGGAGGAAGGAAAGAGAGGGAAGGGAGGGAAGGGGAGAGAGAGAGAGAAAGAAAGAAAAAAAAGAAAATAAAAGGAAAGGAAAGAAAAGGGAAAAAAGAAAAGGAAGGGAAAGGAAGGATGACAGAGAAAGGAAGGAAGGAAGGAAGGAAGGAAGAGAAAGAAAATGAGGGAGGGTGGGAGTGAGGGAGAAAGAAGGGAGGAAGGAAGAAAAGAAAAAAAGAAAAAGGCCAATACAAGGTGATATTGATAAAACTTATATTTGTCCATGTTACCTCAGAGATTCAAAGTTTAAATTCTAAGAAATAACTTTAAAAAAACCAGGAGGGCAAAAGGTCTCATGAAAGTGTCACTTTAAATAGAGAGTGAATTCTTCAGCTGAATTAATGCAATGCTCTTACTTACGTGCAGTTTTCACCCTGGGAGCCACGTAACCCCTGAAATTAATGTATAACGTGTGTGCATACTTGTGGGTTTTTCTGTGAAAGTGAAGAGGAAGCTCAGGGTGGATGCATTCGTGCACAGTGTCCCCCCCCCACCCCCCGCTCCCTGAAGGACCCTAAGCTGGCTGGGCTCTCCACGACCTCCGTCTGTAACCGATAGGACGGTCTCCGATAGACGCTTGCTAGAGGCAACCCTTCCACATTTTCTTCCAACTACTGGCCTTGAGCCAATTCAACCAATTTTGAATGGAAGCTACAAAATCGTGTCCAGGTGATTTCCCTGGGATGCTGGTGCTATAGGGTCTGAAGTCATCTACAAGCTTAAGAACCCCCTACAAATGACCCCCACGGGCTCTGTCCTCCCCATCAGCCAGTGTCTCTGGAACCCTGCCACTCATTCTCCCGGTCGTGTCTTCCTTAGGATGCTCGAGGTTCCAACCTGCAGGTGCTTTCCTCAACCAGCGCGTGCTGCTCCTAGTTTGTATTAACTCCTTAAAGCTAGCTAAGGTCCGCTAATGGTACTTCCCAACTTCTCAGTTATACGTCCTTTTCTTTTTTTTTAAATCTTTGGTTTATCTGGTCAGTTCAATGGCAGATTGGCAGCCAAGAAAGCTAAACACGGGTTTAACTCAACATCTGGCTTTAAAAGTCGGTTGATACTATTTCAATGTTTTAAAATAGTCTTAGAAGAATAGAAATGTTTTAAAAGATTTTATTTATTTGAGAAAGAGAGATCATAAGCAGGGTGGGAAGGGGCAGAGGAAGAGGGAGAAGCAGACTCCCCATTGAGCAGGGAGCCCGATGCAGGATTCAATCCCGGGACTCCAGGATCATGACCTGAGCTGAAGGCAGGCATTTAACTGACTAAGCCACCCAGGTTCTGCAAGAAAATAAATTTTTAAGAAGTGGATCTGAGTGGGGGCACCTGGGTAGCTCAGTCAGTTAAGCATCTGACTCCTGATGTGGGGGCTCGGGTCATGATCTCAGGGTCCTGAGATGGAGCCCTGCGCTGGGCTCACTCACTGAGATTTTCTCTTTTCCTCTCCCTCTGCCCCTCCCTCCTCCCTCTCTTAAAAAAAAAAAAAAGTGGATCTGGATGGATCTGATTTTTGGCAGCTACAGTTTAAATAGGAGCCTCTATGAAATAACTGATAATGCATTTCAGTAATATACCATCATTGCACATGCCTGCTGATGATTTCATTTTTATTGATTTCAAAAAGAGTATGTGAAAACTAATAATACGCCAAGAAGTGTAAAGGAGAATAATCAGTCTTTCAAAATCCCATCACCAAGACCTTCACTCTCCATACTTTGGCATTTAATGATCCAGTGTTTCTGCATGACTTACAGATGTGAAATCCTAGTACTAATTCAGCCTCGGATTAGTTTTAATCCAATATAACAAGCAGTCCCTCATTTCATTACTAATTCTTCGGAGAAATTATTTCAGTAACTATATAATAGTCCATTATACAGACATTACATTTTTTGTAGACCTGAATTTAAATGTTCTTAATTGTGGTGAAACACACATACCATAAATTTGCCATCTTAACCATTTCTAGATACACAATCCAGCATTAAGTATATCCACACTGATGTACAAACATGACAATGTATGGTCATTTATGCTGCTTCTTTTTCCCCCAGGCTTCTTAAATTTACATGCGGTAAAATTCACCTTTTGGGGGGTGTACAATTTTACAAGTTTTGACAAATCCATCCTCCACGTGAGTAATTTTCTTCTACTGGCATGATTATTTTGTATTTTATCATGTTTGACGCTTTCTGATCCTGCTTTCCTCTTTTTCTTTCTTTGCAATCCTTCTCAAACTGTCCACTTTCATCCCATACCATCCTTTCCTGTCTGTTCCCCTTGTAGCATGTACCCCTCACGGGATTACGGAGACAACATATGGGAAGAAGATCTTTGGGAGTGGGGGAAAAATACAGCATTACAGCTGCCTCAGAAAGCATTATCTAAATGATAGTTAACGTTCTGACCATGTATACAGTCAGTTGCCCTTGCTTAGTACAGTTCTTACGAGTTCGGGATTAGGACATCTTCCCAGATGCTATGTTAGTAATGGGCTGACCCAGTTTCAGAATCTTGTAACACCGCCTGCTTCCTCTGTTTTCTGCCTTGTCATACATGACCCTCAAATTTATTAAACTTTCGATGAGACTACATCAAACTTGAAACATTCAAGAAGCACCAAACCGGGAGGCTGGCGGGAAAACGGGGTAATAGGGTGGAGAAGTCTCTCTCTAGGTCGAGGGGAAGTGACGCCATTCTCCAGGGAGACAAGAGCTAAGCCAGTGGACAAAGTCATGCACTTACATGACGTATTTCATTGTGCTTTCATGTGCGGGGGGTGGGGGGCGGGAGAAGAAAATAAATTACAGAAAAAAGTGGACGGGGATTTAAAGTACCCTGTTTATTTTGGAAAGGCCCCAACTGAGGAAAGCAGCTAATAGATTGGGGAAGTGATAACCAAAACCTTTTGTACCACACTGACTTAGAACCCCGAAAGGCTTCTAATGCTACTGTCCAGAGACCAGGCAACTTGCAAAGAAACAAGACAGTATCTGAATTGAAATACCGATATACAGAAAAACAAAACAGTCAAAACCTACAATCAAAACCTACAAAGAATGACATTTTCTTTTTTTTCTTTAAGCTTTTTTATTTAAACATATAATGGAACCCCACCACCCTCTCCCAACCCCCCTCCCCACACCCTCCTCAGTTTGTTTTATGACATTAAGAGTCTCTTTTGGTTTGTCTCCCTCCCGATCCCATCTTGTATCATTTTTTCTTTTCCTACCACCTTAACCCCCACCCCCATTGCATCTCCACTTCCTCATATCAGGGAGATCACGTGATAGTTGTCTTTCTCCAGTTGACTTATTTCGCTAAGCATAATACGCTCTAGTTCCATCCATGTTGCTGCAAATGGTAAGATTTCATTTCTTTTGATGGCTGCATAGTATTCCATTATATATATATACCATGTCTTCTTTATCCATCCATCTGTTGATGGACATCTAGGTTCTTTCTATAACTTGGCTTTTGTGGACATTGCTGCTATAAACATTCGGGTGCACGTGCCCCTTCGGATCACTACGTTTGTATCTTTAGGGTAAATACCCAGTAGTGCAATTGCTGGGTCATAAGGTAGCTCTATTTTCAATTTTTTGAGGAACCTCCATGCTGTTTTCCAGAGAGGTTGCACCAGCTTGCATTCCCACCAACAGTGTAGGAGGGTCCCTTTCTCCACATACCTCACCAGCATCTGTCATTTCCTGACTTGTTAATTTTAGCCAAAAGAATGACATTTTCTTTAAAAGTATTCTGGAACTTCAGAAAAAATGATTTCAGATGCATTGTTACCAACTGTTTAACTTTAGCTGTTTTTTTTTTAAAGATTTTGTTTATTTATTTGACAGATAGAGATCACAAGTAGGCAGAGAGGCAGGCAGAGAAAGAGGAGGAAGGGAAGCAGGCTTCTTGCTGAGCAGAGAGCCCGATGCAGGGCTCGAACCCAGGACCCTGGGATCATGACCTGAGCCGAAAGCAGAGGCTTTAACCCACTGAGCCACTCAGGCGCCCCAACTTTAGCTGTTTTTTAAATGAAAAGCAAAACTACTGTTGTAGGGATGCCTGGGTGGATTTGTCGGTGAAGCCTCTACCTTCAGCTCAGGTCATGATCTCAGGGTCCTGGGATCGAGTCCCACATGGAGCTCTCTGCTCAGTGGGAGCCTGATTCTCCCGCTCCTCCCTGCTTGTGTTCTCTCTTGCTATCTTGTCACTATCTGTCTCTCTCTCAAATGAATAAATAAGATCTTAAAAAAAAGAAAAGAAAAACTACTTTTGTAAAAAGAAATTTAAAACTAAAGGGAAAAAAACGTATCCTTGAAAACAGCTTCTGGTTGTGTCTCAGGTCTGTTGTATAGACCAGATAGTCATGGTCTACACCCCACTGCCATCTGCTGTGCCCTGATTGTAAGCCTAGGACTCAGGAGGCACGAACCTGTGTCTTAACCGATGAGACCAAATATGTAAACCTAAGACATGAGGCTATCGCCACGACCAATCCCACTACAAGGGCAGCAAAGTGACATGGAAAGAGAGCATTTTACTTCAGGAACTCTCAAAATACAGAGTACCATTCTGGATTCATTCCTTCTCCAACAAGTTCTTATGGTGAACCCACTAAGTACCAGAATGTGGTGATAAATATGAGGGAAGACTACTTCTCAATTCCCCAAACCAATCAGTAGTAAGATTTTTTTTTAAACCCAACTATCTGGCCAACATTTTTAACATTCTCCTTCACATTAACTGAACACACAGTAAACTCACTGACTGGTCTCAATGGATGTGGTATGCCCTGGTGACACTTCAGTAAGAAAATGAATGACCACTTTATGAAACAAGCATGAAATGAAATTCAAGGTATTTTAAAGTTAAGGACACTGAAGTCCTAATTCCCCAAGCAGGAACCTGCCAACTTATTCTGGAAATAATTCCTTTGGCCCCAAGCAACTGAGCTGCAGAAAGATTACTTCCAAGTTTTTAATTTCATTCTAATTATTATACGCAAGAGCTCATGGTTATCAGGAGTAAATGAAAATTCAAGAACATCATTTCACAATTATGTACTTTCTACCCATTACAACATTTGTAAAACCCTGAAATTGGAGATTTTTGAAGCCATAAATTTATGAGTATATAAAAAACATATGCTGATTTCACATGAGGATACATTAAAAACATTAATAAAATTTCCCTGGAGTTTATACCAGTATAATTTATTATACTCATTTGATGATATAGTGACTCAAATACTAGTGTCTTAAAGACAGGGAAGCATGTGTTTTGAAGAATAAAAATATATTAATTTTTAAACTAGTAGTTAACTTAAACCTATTTCCCATGGTTGGCAGTTGACTAGCATATCGAGTTATGAACTTCTGCAAGAGAGACATTCTGGCTGGGTTATGGTCGGCAATGCAAAAACACTGACTGTGAATTTAAATATAATCAAATACTGAAATAACATTATCCACAAAGAAATAAATGAGCAAAATAGCTGCATTCATCCCTTCCCTAAATTGGGAATTTAAATAAACACCTGATGAAATGAGATGGCACTGAAATGCTTTCAAAAGCTTTGAGATGGCGCTTTATTTGATTTTATACGTATCCACCTCTGTCTTCCTTCTCCAAGAAAAATGGACCACTGAGCTCCCTACTTATGAAGATTTAACAAGTCTCTAAGGCTCTCCTAGGATAAAGAGACCTGATAAGCTTTCCAAGGGAAGTAGGTTTCCTTCTTAGGAATCTCAGGGTACTTTCAAAGTGACAGTAAACATTTGTAATATGGAAGGGGGTCAGGAATGATGAAAGTTTGAGGCTGCCCAGAAGGTAGAGAGCAGGGCCGTGTTGAACCATTAATGCATCTGTTGCCCTTTTTCTGAATTGCTCTAATTCAATTTTTAGGCAGAGACATGATATTACTGTCCCTGTTTCTCATGAGAGACATGGAAGGAGTGGGGTGGGGGGCGTTCCATAGGCCTGGGCCCATGCCAGGAACCAAGCCGGAGACAGGACATATGATATATATCGTCATACGTTTATCTGGCTATACATACCACAGGACATACTATTCTCGCATTTAATTTTTTAAAATACTTGATTAGGATCTTTTCTAGCCTGATATATTTGTTCAAAGTAGATGAGCTCAGGGAGTAAACAAATTTGGAGACTCTCAGGCCTAAGAGCAAATTTCAGAAGATAAGTTAAGATTTGTTCATAAATAGACTAAAAAAAAACCAAACAAACACTAAAGTCCTAAAAAACTGAAAAGGATTAAGCAAGTACTGCTTCAGGAATGAACACTTGAAATAGGGTTGCAATATGTATAACTAAATTGTTTTTATGTTCTCACAAGTATTGTATTATGAAATGTTTTAAGTCTACAAAACAAAAAAGTAAGAATGACACAAACTCATATACCCACTAGTAAGCCTCATCATTTCTTAAAGTTTTCTTTGGAATTATTTTTAAGGAATGCATCATTATTGGGGCACCTGGGTGGCTCAGTCGTTAAGCAACTGCCTTTGGCTCAGGTCATGATCCCGGGGTACTGGAATCCAGCCCTGCATCGGGCTCCCTGCTCAGCGAGAAGCCTGCTTCTCCCTCTCCCACTCCTTCTGCTTGTGTTCCCTCCGTATCATTATAGACAATCTCCAAAGGCAAGGGAAACAAAAGCGAAATGAATTTTTGGGACTTCATCGAGATAAAAGGCTTCTGTACAATAAAGGAAATAGTCAACCAAACAAAGAGGCAACTCTCGGAATGGGAGAAGATACTTGCAAATGACACTACAGATAAAGGGCTGATATCCAAGATCCATAAAGAACTCAAACTCAACAGCCAAAAAACAAAGAAATTAAAAATGGGCAGAAGATATGAACAGATACTTCTCCAAAGAAGAACACAAATGGCCAACAGACACATGAGAAAATGTTCATCATCATTAGCCATCAGGGAGGTTCAAATCAAAACCACATTGAGAGACCACCTTACACCAGTTAGAATGGCCAGAATTGACAAGCCAAGAAACAACAAATATTGGAGAGGTTGTGGAGAAAGGGGAACCCTCTTATGCTGTTGGTGGGAATGCAAGTTGGTGCAGCCACTCTGGAAAACAGTATGGAGGTTCCTCAAAAAGTTAAAAGTAGAGCTACCCTATGACCTAGCAATTGCACTACTGGGCATTTACCCCAAAGATACAGATGTAGTGACAAGAAGGGCCATATATACCTCAATGTTCACAGCAGCAATGACCACAATTGCCAAACTGTGGAAGGAGCCACGACACCCTTCAACAGTCAAAGAGATAAAGAAGATGTGGTCCATATACACAATGGAATATTACGCAGCCATCAGAAAGGATGAATACCCAACTTTTGCATCAACATGTACGGGACTAGAGGAGATTATGCTGAGTGAAATAAGTCAAGCAGAGAAAGTAAATTATCATATGGTTTCATTTATTTGTGGAACATAAGGAATAGCATGGAGGACATTAGGAGAAAGAAAGGGAAAAATAAAGGGGGGGAAATCAGGGCGGGAGACGAACCATGAGAGACTATGGATTCCTGGACTCTGGGAAACAAACCGAGGGTTTTAGAGGGGAGGGGAAAGGAGGAGGGATTATCCCGGCGTTGGGTACTAAGGAGGGCATGGATTGCATGGAGCACTGGGTGTTATATACACAACAATGAATCATGGACCACTACATCAAAAACTAAGGATGGACTGTATGGTGACTAACATAAGAAAAAATAAAGAAAAGAAACGTATCATTAGAAATATGGTGGAAGTCCCCTGCCAAACCCCTTCAATCCTATTCTCTTGCCTCCCTCTGCAGAGGCAAATAAATAAATGGAATCAGAGTGTGCATGACCTTCCACAACTTGATTTTTAAAATTTGTATCAACACTATGTTTTTGAGAACACCCATGTTGACAGATGCAACTCAATTTCATTCATTTTTTAAAAAGATTTTATTTATTTATTTGACAGAGATCACAAGTAGGCAGAGAGGCAGGCAGAGAGAGAGAGAGAGAGGGAATCAGTCTCCCTGCTGAGCAGAGAGCCCAATGTGGGGCTCGATCCCAGGACCCTGAGATCATGACCTGAGCTGAAGGCAGAGGCTTAACCCACTGAGCCACCCAGGCACCCCAATTTCATTCATTTATATGGTTCCATAGGAACCCCATGTTTTCCTAAAACCCCAATTTTCCCAAAGTTGATGAAGATTCCGCAAAAAGCAATCTTACACAATATCCTTAGGCATATCTGCATGCATTTCCCTGGTATATATACCAGGGTGGGTCTATTCTCTTGTGGACACTTATAGCTTCACTATGACTAGAACTGACATATTGCTCTCTAAAGTGAGAATACCAATTTTCACCTGCATTCATAGTGCAAGAAGGTTTTTATTTTCATATAGGTCAATATTTGGCATTCTAAAATGTTTTAAGTTTTGCCCAATCTGAAGAATATAAAATATCTCACTCTGTATGCTTTTGTGTCTTTTTGTGAATGAGGTTAATATTGCCATTTGTTTCTGACTATGCAGGTTTCCCTTCTGTGAATTTCCTGTTCATATTCTTTCTTCATTTTTCTGTAAGTTTGTTTTTGCTTTTGTTTTACTGACATGGAGAAGTTACTTAAATATTTCAGATACTAATCCTTTAATTTCTATATTCACTGTCAAGAGTCTCCCACTCTAGGCTTTTCTTTTGATTTATGGTATATTTTATGATATAAAATTATATATGTGGTGGACTTGAATTTATCAGTATTTTCCTTTTAACTTAAACTCTTTGTATCTTAGTTAAGGAATAATTCACTACCTGGAGAACATAAAGACATTCTTTGGTATTTTCTTTTTTTTTTTTAAGATTTTATTTATTTATTTGTCAGAAAGAGCGAGCACAGGCAGACAGAGAGGCAGGCAGAGAGAGAGGAGGAAGCAGGCTCCCTGCTGAGCAAGGAGCCTGTTGCGGAACTCGATCCCAGGACGCTGGGATCATGACCTGAGCCGAAGGCAGCTGCTTAACCAACTGAGCCACCCAGGCGTCCCAGTATTTTCTTCTAAATATTTTCAAGCTTTGCTTTCCGTAAGTAGACTTTAATATACCTAGAATGTATTCCTTATGTGTACTGACATTTTCTAACATTTCTTGGATATCAATATTCATACCTGAGCGCCATGTCCTGAATACCCACCCTTAATCTAAAGATTTTTAGTGCCACCTCTAATATATTTCAAATGCTTATATATGCATATTTTTGTTTCTTGAATCTCCACTTTGCTACACTGGTCTCTTATTGGTCCCCGTGCTACTATGGCAGTTAAATTTCTTAAATTTTGGTGTCTCGGCAAGTTACCCATTTTGTTGTTTGAAAACCTGTTTTCATTACCTTTGTATTTCTGTACGATTCTTATAATTGGAATTACACTTAATTTAAAGATAAATTTGGGGAGGAACTGATATTTTTATGATGTGACTTCCTATTTATGAACATATTATATTTTGCCATTTGTTTAGGTGAGATTTTAAATCATTCATAAAGGTCTTGTACATCTACTGAATATTTTACAAGTTACCTCATATTTTGTTAGTAGTGTAAATGTCATCTTTTTGAAATTTTGCTTTCTTGGTTCTTGCTACATGTAAGAATGCAGCTGTTATCTGTGCATTAATCTTGTTTACAGTACCAGAACTCTTATTAGTCCTATTTTTTTTAATGTGTATATATTCTTATTCTCTTAGACAATCAGTCTCTGAATCGTGAGAACTTTATCTCTTCCTTTCTAATTCTTATACATTGTAATTCTTTTTCTTGCCTGATTATACGGATTAGAGCCTCAGAAACATTAACAAATATAAACAATGACAGGGGGCATTCTTATTTCATGCCTGTTATCGATAAAATGCGGTAGTATTTTACTATGAAGGATGATATCTACTATAAACTAAAAGTACACCTCTATTTCTAGTTTGCTAAATCTTTCTTTCCAGTTATGAAAAAAAATGCATCAATGTAGAAAACTGTAATTTTTCTCTTATGTCATCAATGCTGTGTCTGATGGTGCTTACTTGTGGCAAATATTTCCTTTTGTATTATGTATTTTAGGATAGCAAACTAATCTTAAATAAGGGTCTACTGATAGGACTAGGAATCCCATAAAGCCTGCCTTAGTGGCTTGTCCCTCCATATTTTTTGTTACTGCCAGTAGCCTCAGAGCTTTCAAGGGTTCCAAGACCATTTTTTTTAAGAATAATCTTTTTTTAAGACTTTTTATTTATTTATTAGACAGAGAGAGAGATCACGAGTAGGCAGAGAGATAGGCGGGGTGGGGGGAGGGAAGCAGGCTCCCTGCTGAGCAGAGAGCCGGATGCGGGGCTCGATCCCAGCAGCCTGAGATCATGACCTGAGCCGAAGGCAGAGGCTTAACCCACTGAGCCACGCAGGGACCACACCAGGACCATTTTTCATATTAATTTCTCACCTCAAAACTTCCACAATCATATGGGCCATATACATTCAACTCAATATGTACAATAAATGTAAATCGATATGCATGTAACTCTTAGGGAACAGGTCCATTGTTCCCAAGTAGAAACTTCTTTTAATTCAGTGTTGAGACCAAGAATTTAAAATTTTCTATGCTGGCATATGGCTTTTTTTTTGTTGGTCCCAGTCCATCGGCTTAGGAAACATATGGACTTAAAAAGGTCCTACCTTTATATTATGGTTGGAGTCCCTATGCTGTGCCTCTTACACCTCAAGACTTGATCTCTTGTGATTACGAAGGAATAGAAACTCAACAGCCTGAGTTCTGGACGCCAGCAGATTCCCCCTCCTTTCCCCAAATAACCACCGAAACAGGTACGCACTTCTTGGTCTGGTATTTATTTACCTCTTTGTTTATTTTTTGGTTCTGTGGATTTCCTTTCATTTCTTCTAGGTTCACCTATATTTCTTTATTAAGACTTGTTAATATTGTGGGGGGTTTTATCCAATTAACATACAATGTGAGATTCGTTTCAGGTGTAGAAGGTAGTGATGCAAGAATTCTGTACATTACTCAGTGCTCATCACAGGGAGTGTGCTTTTGATCCCATTTATCTATTTCAGCCCTCCCCTCACCCTCCTCACCTCTGGTAACCAACTTTTCTTCTTTGTTTTGTTTCTTATATTCCATATATGAATGAAATCTTATGGTATTTATCATTCTCTGATTGCTTTACTTCATTTTATTATAATTATATTACTACAATTATATAATTATAATAATATCCATTATTATATATTATATTGTAATATACAATTATATGTTATTATATATACAACCTCTTGCTCCATCTATGTTGTTGCAAATGGCAAGATTTCATTCTTTTTTATGGCTAAGTAATAATCCATTGTGCATATACACCATATCTTCTATTTCCATTCATGGTAATTCTATTTTTAATTTTTTGAGGAACTGCCATGCTGTTTTCCACTGTGGCTGCACCAACTTGCATTCCCACATCAGCCACAGAGACATTTCTCTAGATTTGTCTCCTCTGGCAAAGGAAACAAGAGCAAAATTAAACTACTGGGACTGTAACAAAAACAAAAAAAGCTTTTGCAGAGCAAAGGAAACCATCAACAAAACAAAAAGGGGATCTACTTAATAACAGAAGATATTTGCAAATGATATAACCAGTAAGAGGTTTATTTCAAAATATATAAAGAACTTATACAACTCAACAATAAAGAAAGAAATAATTCAATTAAATATGGGTACAGGACCTGAATAGACATTTTTCCAGAAAAGACACAGAGATGGCTGACACATTGAAAAGATACTCAACATGACTAATCATCAGGGAAATGCAAATGAAAATCACAGTGAGATATCACTTTACCTGTCAGAATGGCTAAAATCAAAACACAAGAAATAACAGGTATTGGCAAAGATGTGAAGAAAGAGGAACCTTCAAGCACTGTTGGTGAGACCATTTTTTAAACCAGTTTAGGTTCACAGAGGAAGGTTCAGAGAGCTCCCGCATGCTTCCTGCCCTACCTATGCAGAGCTTCCCCCATTATCAACATCCCCAACTGGAGTGGTACCTTTGTTGCAATTGATGAATCTACAACAATACGTCATGATCACCCAAAGTCCACAGATTACGGTTAATTCTGGGTGTTGAACATCCAGTAGGTTTGAACAAATGTATAACAACATGTATCCATCATTATGGTATCATACAGAGTATTTTCACTGCCATAAAAATCCTCTGTGCCTTGCCTATTCATCCCTTCCCCACCCTAACACCTGGAAACCAGTCTCCAGAGTTTTATCTTTTCTAAAATGTCGTATGGTTGGAATCACAGTATACAGCCCTTTCAGACTGGCTTCTTTCACTTAGGGGTATGCATTTAAGATTCCTCCATGTCTTTCCATTGCTTAATAGCTCAGTTCTTTTTAGCATCCAGACAATCATACTCCATTGTCTGGATGGACAAGGTTTTATTTATTCATTCACCTACTAAGGGCATCTTAGCTGCTTCCCAGTTTTGGCAACTATGAGTAAAGCTGCTATAGACATCCATGTATAGGCTTTTGTGTGGCTGTAAGTTTTCAACCCCTCTGGGTACATACCAAGGGGCGGAACTGCTGGCTCGTGTGGTAAGAGTATTAAACATACTGCTAAACTATCTTCCAAGGTGGCTGCCCCAGTTTGCTCTCCCACCAGCAACGAATGAGAGCTCCTGCTGTTCCATATCCTCACCAGCCTGTGGTGTGGTCAGTGTTCCAGACTTTGGCCCTCTAATAGAAACGTAGTAGTAACTCGTTGTTTACTTTGCATTTCTTTGATGATGACATACGATGTGCACTTCTTTCCACATGTTTATTTGTCATCTCTCTATCTTCTTTGGTGCAGTGCCTATAAAGAGCTCTGGCCCATTTTTTAATTAAGCTGTCCATTTTCTCATTATTAAACTTTAACAGATCTTTGTTTATTCCTTTGTCAGATATGTCTTTTGCAAATATTTTCTGCCAGTCTGAGGTCTGTCTTCTCCTTCTCTTGGCATGGCCTTTTGCAGAGCAGAGGGTTTAATTTTAGTGAAGTGTCTTTGGTTGTATATCTAAAAAGTCATTGTCGTTGCCACACTTGAGGTCATCTGTGTTTTAGCCTATGTTATCTTCTAGACTTTTACAGTCTGGGGTTTTACATTTAGGTCTATGATCCATTTTGAGTTAACTCTTATGAATGATGCAAATCTGTGTCTAAATTCTTTTTTTTTTTTTGCATGTAAATGTCCAATTGTTCTAGCACCATATGTTGAAGAGACTATATTCGCTCCATTGTATTGTTTTTGCTTCTTTGTCAAGATCACTTGACTATATTTATGGGAGTCTATTTCTGGGCTCTCTATTCTGTTCCATTGACCTATTTGTCTGTTTTTTCACCAGTACCATATTGTCTAGACATTAAGTCTAGACATCAGATAGTGTCAGTCCTCCCACTTTGTCCTTCTCCTTCAATACTGTGTTGACTGACTGGGGTCTGCTTTCTACATAAATTTTAGAATCCATTTGTCAATATCCCACAAAATAACTTTCTGGGATTTTGACTGGGATTACATTGAATCTATAGACCAGGTTTGGAGGAACTGACATCTTGACAATATTGAGTCTTTCTATCCATGGACATGGAATATCTCTTCATTCAGCCTTATGATTTTTTAAAAAGAGTTATCTTCTTATTTTGCCAGGCATTTCTAGGTGTTTTTTCCTAATTACCTTGAATCTTTTACTTAAAAATAATTATAAATCGCATGCATTTGTAAGAAATAATGAAGATTTCCCATACACACTTGACCTTATTTTCCTCAATGGTAACATCTTGCAAATGACAGAATCAGGATGCTGATAATAATACAGTCAAAATACAGAACATTTTTCTCATCATAAGGATTTCTCAAGCTGCCTTTATAGCTCTACCTTCTTCCTTTTCTTTCTTTCCTTCTTCCTTTCTTCCCTTATCATAGTGGGTTGAACTAGAATGGTGAAAATACACTCCTTTGCCTTGTTACTGATCTTAAGGAGAAAGTATACAGTCTCTCACCATAACTATAACATACAACGTTAACTACAGGTTTTTAGATATTTTTTTTATCAAGCTGAGCAAGTTCCCTTCCATTCCTATTTTTCTGAGAGTTCCTTATGATGAATAGGTATTGACCTTTCTCAGAAAATTTTTATGCATCAGTTGATATGATCCTATGAGTTTTCTCTTCTTTAGCTTGATAACTGAGTAGACACAGTGACTGATTTTCAAATACTGAACTAGCCTTACGTCCCTGAAATCAACCCCACTTGGTCATACTGTAGAACTCTCCTTATATGTTTCTGAATATTATTTGATAGCACCTTACTAATAATTTTTACATCTATATTTATGTGGAATATTGGTCTGTGGTTTTATTTTTTGTATAGTTTTTATCTGGTTTTGATATCAGACTAACAGTATATGCATAAAACGAATTGGGAAGTATTCTCTCCTCTTCTGTTTTCTGGAAAAAAAAATTTGTTTGGAATTGGCACATATTCTTCTTAAATACTTGGTGGAACTCACCAGTGAAACAATCTTGGCCTGGAAATTATTTGGGGGTCAAGAGTTTGTATGTCATGAATTCAATTTCCATAGTAGTTACAGAACTATGTATCTACCTCATATTAAGGAGGTGTTTGGATTTCACAGACCAAAGAAAGAAAGTCCAAAGACAGCAGTGGGGAATTTTTAAAAGCAATTCAATTTGCTCTGCAGAATTCACAAAAGGCTCCAGAAGAGGCATATGAGATATTTCTGGAAATGGGATAAAGTTGGGGCCAATACCAGTAAAATTGGTTGAAAGTCTGCCTAAGGAGCAGTTAAGACTCCTGGCTCCCTTTCCTTACTTTGGCAAAATACTGCACACTATTATCTAAAGAGGGTAAAACAAAAAGTCTCCAGACTGAGAGATAATGTGGTTCAATTAAGGGAAAAGTTACTGAAAATAGGGATTAAATTTTTAAAAATTCACATGTTTAGAGCTGAGACCCCAGCTTTCAGCCCCACTTGGTTCCTAGACTATTGGAATCCAAAGATCCTTGTCTGGCGAGTCAAAGCAGCCCAAAATAAAACACCTAGAACATCATCAGGCCGTGAGATAAACCAACCACACCCCCACAGTCAAGCTCACAACTCTTTTTCTTAAATATGAATATATACAGATTGCCAGAAATCTTAGAGAAGTCTCTTACATGAAACCGAATGGCAAACATGAAATCAAAAACAGCAATTTGGAAGGAACTAGGACTATGGGAGGAAAAGAAAACTTCCTCCTCAAAAAGCCTATTTATATGTTTGGAAATAAAAGAAAATATACTGCATCTGGAGAACAGGGACAGAATGTGATTTTTTTAATTCAAGGAATAAAAAAAATCTCAGAAAAAGAAAACAGAAAAAAAATATATCTATACACACACATACATACACACATACATACACATACATTTATACTATTTAGAATATATATATAGAGAAAGTGTGTGTACTTAGCAAGCTGGAAAATAATAGTTTAGGTAAATTTCCCCGAAAATAGGGCAAATGGACAAAGAGAAGAAAATAAAGCCTAATATCTGAAGAATAAGAGTTTCAACAAAAGAAAATAGAGAAAAATGAAGAGAAGAAATCATCAAAGAAATAACTCAAGTCTTAAAGGAATAAATTTTCACAGTGAAAGAGCACATGGTAAGTATAATACAGTGGATGAAAACTGACTCCCAGCAAGACACAGCATTATGAAATTTCAGAAAAATGGGAGCAGATAAATGCTTCTTATACATCCAGAGAGGAAGAAAAAAGAGTAGGGAATCAGAATGCCTTCAGACTTTACAGTAACAGCACTCTGTGTTGGAAGACAGTGAAACTGGAAGATAAATGCCTTTGAGTTTCTAAGGGAAAATCATTTCCATACAATTCTGTATCTGGAAAACCACCCTTCCACTTTGAGAATAAAATAAAGACATTTTCAGATATCCAGGAAGCTCCTGAAAAAATGTGCTCCATAAAAGGAAGAGGAAGTTAAGAAAAGAAAAAAAGGAGAAGTGATTAGGGACCAAGAGGTCGAAGCCAGGAGAGAGGTAAATGACACACACAGGATGACAGTGAGATGAGACTCAGGATGCCCTGAGTTCCTGGTTAGAGAGCAATTAGTCAGCATGAGGCTGTTTGGAATTCTCCAGGAGAGAAGTCTAAGAGAAGATGAAAGAGAATGAAAAGTAGAAAAATTTGTGAAAATTAGAAGAGCTCTTTTTTTTTTGAATTAGTGATAAAAACGTAGAAAACTATGAAAGCAAGCAAACAAATGAAGAGCCAATTATGGAAGAGGAAAGAAAAATATACTCAGGAAAGGAAAAATAATCATACTCTATTACATGACTCAGCTGTGAGTAGTGTAAGGATCACAGTCGTAATAATTGAAACACTGAACAGTGGTCTGGCCAAAGCTGCATGTGACCCCAGTAAGAGAGAGAGTATTTGCATGTTTGTGTGTGGGCAGCACAGCTGCAGTCAGGGAATGAGAGATGTGAGAGGTTGCTAAAATCCTCGTCTCCCAAAGTACAAATCTGATAGATAATGCTTACAACTGAGCAACCAAGAAGTTGCAATGTAGGCTTTAGAAATTTAGAATAAATATGAAAACAATCAGTCACCCTTTAAGGAATGAAACTATGGCAAGAAGGGGATCGAGACGCTTGTTTTTCTCCTCAAGCCTCATTGAGCTATTTGGCTGTTTAAACTATATACATGTACATCTTTTAAAAGAGAATGCAAAAACTTAAAAAAAAATCTTACTGGGCGCCTGGGTGGCTCAGTGGGTTAAAGCCTCTGCCTTCTGCTCAGATCATGATCCCAGGGTCCTGGGATCGAGCCCCACATCAGGCTCCCTGCTCAGCAGGGAGCCTGCCTCCTCCTCTCTCTCTGCCTGTCTCTCTGTCTACTTGTGATCTCTGTCTGTCAAATAAATAAATAAAATCTTTAAAAAAAAAAAAAATCTTACTGTAAAAAAAATCCATATTCCCCACTTTAACTCTCAATATTCTTCACAAAACGGCCAACACTTAACCCACCTCATGGACCTATACTGTAGTCAAGTAGGCGTCTCTTTAATCAATCCCAGGATTTATTAATTCATTTATTTATTTATGAAATAAAATTTACCCAATTTCCAACATATGTCAGTAGTGACACTGAACATAAAGAGATGAAAGACACAGTCTATGTCACTGAAATTTGGTGTCAGTTGTGGAAACAGAAAAATAAAACCACACGAGGAAATACACACTCTTACAGAAATATTCACAAGATCCCATGGAAACATGGAAGAGTTGCACATAACCTAGTAAAGGGCGAGAACTGCCAACAAATGCTTGAAGGAAGAAATGAGGATTCAGAAGAGTATTCACGGTCAACTACTTGTCAAACAGAAAAAGGGGAAAAGGCCGCTTTAGTCAGAGAGAAGAGCACTGACCAAAAAACACAATTTGATAGTGAGCACACATTCAATGACCCATTCGGTTAACGCTGTTTGGGTCCGAATCCCATGTTAGATACTATGTTAGACCTTGGAGTCGTGAAGTCTTTGACCCTTCCCTAGAAGGACTCTTGTTTTGCCAACAATTTAAAAAGCACAACAGAGGAACATCAAAGTTATACGAAGGTGTCAAGATAGGTTTCCTAAATGAGGGTGACCTTGTGCAATCAGTAGGAATTAGCCAGATATCATACTAAGAAAAAAAAAAAAGACCCAGATGCATGCTAGATATGATACAGATGACTGAGACAGTAGACAGAAAAGGGTCAGGTCTAATCTGAAGGAAAGAATGTAAGGTAAGAAATATGCCATAAGAGCATTTAAAAACTTCATTAGAAGTCAATAAATTGACCTCTCTCTCTCTCTCTCACACACACACACACACAAATTCAAGTGGCAAGGATCTTTAAAAATCACCCCCAAATATACAAAAAGACAAGAGATGAAAGTGATTGGAGAGAACACAACAGAAGCAGAAGGCAGACAGAAGTAACTGATGTTCATGAGGCCCAGAACAAAGGGGCAAGAACCAACAGCAAATGATACAATAGAAGAAAAATTTTCCTACAATAAATAAGGATCTAAATCTGCACAACCAAAAAATGGGCGCTATGTACCAGGGAGAAATAAATTTTAAAAGACTGAGAGCTAGACATGACCTTAGAGAATTCTTGACTTGATGAGAAAAAAAAAAAAAAATTAAGTCTTCCATTGGCTGCCAGAAAGAACAAGTAGGTTATCTACATACAAACAAAAAAAATCAAACTGGCCTATCGGCTCTGTGGGCGGCCACAGGGTAGATTGAACGTGATGGAAAAAGAGCCTCTGGGTCTTGAGAAGGAAAATTTCTGTCTCAGGAATGTTGTACCTAACTAAGCCATTTACTGTTTACGTGTGAAGGCAAGAGAAAGACATTTTCAGATATATAAGGGCTCATAAAGTATAAGACCCACAGATTTTTCCTGAAATTAAAAAGGCCAGAAAGCCTTGTTGCTTGAAGTGTGGTCTATGGACAAGCAGCATTGACATCACCTGGGAATTTGTTAGAAATGAAAGCTCTTGGGCCCCACTCCAGACCTACTGAATCAAAGTTTATATTTTAACAAGATCCCTAGGTGATTCATATGCACATTAAAATTCCAGAAGCACAGCTCAAAACGTATCCCTGCCAACAAAGTGATTCAACACGAAGAATTAAGAAGACTGATAATGAGCACCGAAATCATGTATGTGCACACACACAGTGAAGTTTCAACATAGGTCTGAAATAGGATTACAAAAGAAAAGACAGAAAGGAAAATGCCGCTGCCAATAAACTGAACATAAAATCTCAAACAATGATAATAACAAAACCCAAGAAGTGGAAGTGATGAGGAAAAGTGTAAAACATTCATCATCTCGCATTGGAGAAATCGGAAGGAACTATTTCAGCATTGCTACGGGCATTGATGGCTATAAAGTAATTATTAAAATAAGGCTTTTGAACATCTTCAATTTAATCATCAGTTTTTAAAAAAACCCAGATCACATATATAATTTCCAAATGACCAGAGGTAAAATTTCAGAGAAAAACATAAAAGAAAAAAAAAGATTTTAAATAGAAATAGTAATCTGAATACCTACATTGAGTTCCCTCCCCCATACAAATGCATACTGGAATGATCGGCAAGGCATGTTAATAAGTGGACATCTCTAGGGGCACCTGGGTGGCTCAGTGGGTTAAAGCCTCTGCCTTCGGCTCAGGTCATGATCCCAGTATCCTGGGATCGAGTCCCGCATCGGGCTCTCTGCTCAGCAGGGAGCCTGCCTGCTTCCTCCTCTCTCTCTCTCTGCCTGCCTCTTTGCCTACTTGTGATCTCTGTCTGTCAAATAAATAAATAAAAATCTTCATTAAAAATATATTAAAAAAAATAAGTGGACATCTCTATATCATACTTGGAAATCCAAAGAGGCTAGACACAAACCAGGAACTTTGAGATACAGTGTAAGTAAGTCTGAATTAAAGGGGGTGTAGAAATATACTACTCCCTGTACACAGAAAGGAAGCCTGCTTTGGAAGGAGGCAAAAGAGATCCGTAGGAGAACCTTCCTATACCCAGTAAATTAAAGTGGACACAGTTCCCAGCTATTAATAGCATGAGGGTGGCCAGCATAAGACAAAAATGCAAAGGAACATATGATCCCCCTGGATGTGGGTCCCTGTGAAATCTCAGTGCCTACAGGGGCTCTGGTACTCTGGAAGTGTTACATACAGGATAGGTAGTGCTGAAACTACCTCCAAATAAAGGAAAGCCACAACAATCATAGAAAAATTTGCCAGCAGAAAGGCAAATTTCTTCCCATGAATGCCTTACACTGTGCTTCCTGATGATCTCTTCCATTTTCCTAATGGAGACACTGACCCAGAGCTGCTGTAGACCCAGGCAAGTGATTCTCACCCAGTCAGGGGGCACTTCTTCCATGGAGATCCAGAACTCAATTAACAAGGGACCTGACCAAATACTGACTCTAATCCAGACCCCTGGTATTTGGAGTATAGGGACTTGGAGATACACACTCCAAGTCCTTTTTTTAAAGGTTTTTTTTTAAAGGTTTATGTATTTATTTGGAAGAGAGACAGCAGAGGGGAGGGGGAGCAGAAGAGAGAGAGTCTTAAGCAGACTCCATGCTGAGTGCAAAGCCCAAAATGCAGCTCAAACCCACAACCCTCAGATCATGACCTGAGCTGAAACCAAGAGTCAGACGTTTAACTGACCATGCCACCCAAGCACCCCATGTATATATGTATTTTTTTAAATTAGCTCTTATTGCCTAAATGGAAGCTTTGACCATCAACTGTTTGCAGCCAAGTCTTTCCTAATGTGTTTTGGGCTATAAACTTGCCTGTAAGGATGGATTAAGGTACATCTTCCAAGTTTTGATATAGATGATCCCTCTTTTTCTGACAATGCTTCTTTCTTCTTTCTCTGACACCAGCATAGCTTCACCAGTTTCCTTTCATTTAATGTCACATGTTATAGCTTCTTCCTACGATGTTCAGATGTTCTTAACATCTGTCTCTAGTAAGCAGCATATGATTTTTGTTTTATCCTCTAACAAAGTTTATCTTTTAACTGGACTGCCTAGTCCATATACATCTAATGTAACAACTGTTATATCTAGAGGTTCACATCTACCATTTTAACATTTCTTTTCTATTTGTCACACCCACTCTACTTCCATTTCCTCTCCTTGAGTTTCCTCTTTCGTGAGTTATTTGGAATCCATAAAGTATTTTATCGTTATTCTATTTCTATGATAGTTGATTGTTATATAATTTCTTATTATGCTTTTAACGGTAACCCTAAATATGACAACACGCATCCCTGACTCGGGAAAGTCAAAGGTAAGTTAGTTACTTCTATGATTTTCCAGGCAATTCAAAAACATTGGATCATTTTAACTCCATTCGCTCCCTTCCCAAATTTCATGTCATGGTTTCCCTCTCTTTTCATTTTACATACACTTAAATCCCGCAAATCTTACTATTTATTATTGCTTTAAGTGGTTAATAGTCACTTACATTTCTGTTCTCAGTTGCTCTTCATTTCCTCCTGCATTTCCTTCCTCCATATGGGGACATTTTTCTTCTACCTGAATAAATCCCCTTAGCACTTCTTTGAACACTCTTCAGGTAGCAAAGAGTTC
Organism: Taxidea taxus jeffersonii; assembly: GCA_003697995.1. Classification (NCBI taxonomy): domain Eukaryota; kingdom Metazoa; phylum Chordata; class Mammalia; order Carnivora; family Mustelidae; genus Taxidea; species Taxidea taxus. The sequence goes on along the minus strand of ML105046.1, from coordinate 163,475 downwards.
TGAAGTTTTTGTTTGTCTAAAAACATCTTTATTTCACCTTCACATATGAAGCCTATCTTCCTAGGTAGAGAATTCTATTGCAATAGTTATTTTTTTTTTAAAGATTATTTTTTTTTATTTATTTATTAGAGAGAGAGAGTGAGCACAGGCAGACAGAGTGGCAGGCAGAGGCAGAGGGAGAAGCAGGCTCCCTGCCAAGCAAGGAGCCCGATGTGGGACTCGATCCCAGGACGCTGGGATCATAACCTGAGCCGAAGGCAGCTGCTTAACCAACTGAGCCACCCAGGCGTCCCTGCAATAGTTATTTTTGTTCAAGATAGTAAACAGTTCATTTCATTATCTTCTAATGAGAATTTACCAGTCAACCTTATTTTTGCTCCTTTGAAGATAATATATCTTTTCTCTCCAGCTTAAGATTTGGCTGTAATGTGGTTAAGTGTATTTATTCTCTTTGGGGTTCACAAAACTTCTTGAATTTGTAGCTTAATATCTTCTTAGCAGTAACTTTTAGAGGTTTTGTAAAATTCTGGGCTACTATCTCTTCAAATAGTGCTTCTACTCCATTTCTTATCTCCTTTCCTCTTAGGAGTCCAATTGCACATGCTTTAGACTTTTTCACCTTATATCATAAATCCATTATTCTATTTCCTGTGTTTTTTCCCCTCTATAATTTAGCCAGGATAGTTCTACAAACCTATACTCTCTCCTGCTATTTCTAATCTGCTGTGAACAACACCTACTTAGTTCTTAATTTTAGCTATCACAGGCTTCTGTTCTCAAATTTCCATTTGGCTCTACTTTATAGATTCCAGTTCTCTGGTAAAATCCTATATTTTGTCATCTATGCTTATAAACATATTTATTACAGGGTTTTTGTTGTTGTTGTTGTTGTTTTCCACACATAGATCTAATAGTTCCAGGACCTTTTTCTATTGTCTGTTTTTTTTCTTGATCCTGTCTCATGGTAAGACTGGTAATGTTTTATTAAATTATGGGAGTGATCTATGAAAATTGGTATAATCTCTGGTTGATGTCATCTTCCTCCAGGTATTTTAGGTTTTTCTTCTTTTAAAGCTTTGTGGAAGTGGTTGGAATAGCAACACATTCTATCACTCAAACTAGAGTTAAGCTCATTCAAAACTGGGTTTCAGTCTTAATAACATCTAGTCGATTTAGGACTGTTTTGTTTTGTTTTGTTTTTTACCTTTCTCCTAGGGTATAGTCCTTCAGGAATACCAGCATATCACCTGAGGTGCCTACCAGGGCTTTGAATCCCAATTTTTATGTTCCAGGACCATGCGACTGCCAATAAATCTGCTTAGCTTCTCAATCTCTTTGTAACTACTTCCTCCTTGGCTTCTCTGCCTCTTGCTGCTTAAGAATCAGTGAATGCCTGGATGGAAAGTATAGCTCAGATCTAATCACTTTTCTGCATATTGCTTCCTTTAGGGATCTTAGAATCTCAAGTTCTAAGTCCATGACTATGTTTACTTCTCAAATTTCTGTTGCCCATCACTGAGCTGTTAATATCTGCAATCATTTTTATTAATCCAAAGCCAAGTGAGACAAATAAGAGCAAAAGAGTAGATTTTCATAAAACTAAATGAATTCAATTTAAAGACAGGTTTTTAAATCCAAGAGTATGTCCTACCTTTAGACGTTGAAATGACATGATTCTGATTCTAATTCTTTTTTGAAAAGTCTGTGATGGTAGACCACAGTCAAGTTGTTTGTTCATTTTTATTTGTGTCCTTATTTGACTAAATAAAAAAGCTGACATCCTATATTAATTCCAAATATGCCCTTTTTAGAAAAATTTTACTAGGTTTGAAATTTGTAAGTCTGAGAACCAGATTCTTTACCCTGGCCCACAAATCTACCTTCTTCTTCAATATTGGTCCATTCTGCTGTCTCCCTTGTCCAGGGTTTTCTTGACATAAAAGCCTCTTTTCATTTCCTGCTCTAGCACCTTTATATATGCTGCTCCCACTCTCTGAATTCTTTGCTCCATAACCCTCTCTTATAAGAACTATGAGGGCAGGCTCTGTGTTAGCTTAATTCATAATTGTTAAACTTCTTGCATATATTAAGGCACCCAAAGGCTCTGGTGAGAAGGCATATCAGATAAAGGGTTAGCATCCAGAATATATAAAGAATTTACACAACTCCGCACATGTGTGCATGCACACACACACACAAACACACAAATAATCCAATTAAAAATGGGCAGAAGAGGGGCGCCTGGGTGGCTCAGTAGGTTAAAGCCTCTGCCTTCAGCTCAGGTCACGATCCCGGAGTCCTGGGATCGAGCCCCACATCAGGCTCTCTGCTCAGCGGGGAGCCTGCTTCCTCCTCTCTCTCTCTCTCTCTGCCTACTTGTGATCTCCATCTGTCAAATAAATAAAATAAAATCTTTAAAAAAAATGGGCAGAAGACATGAAGAGACATTTCTCCAAAGGTGACCTACAGATGGCCAACAGACACATTAAAGATGCCCAGTATCACTCATCATCATCAGGGAAATACAAATCAAAACCACAATGAGATATCACATCACACCTGTCAGAATGGCTAAAATTAAAAACACAAAAAACCACAAGTGCTGGCAAAGGATGTGAGAAAAAAGGAACACTCATGCACTGTTGGCAGGAATGCAAACTGGTACAACCACTGTGGAAAACAGTATGAAGATTCTTTTAAAAATTGAAAATAGAACTACCAAAAGATCCAGTCATTCCATACTGGGTATTTACTCCCCAAAAATGAAAACACTAATTTAAAAAGATATATACACCTCTGTTTTTTTTGCAGCATTATTTACAACAGCCAAATTATGGAAGCAGCCCAAGTGCCCACAATAGATGAACGGATAGAGAAGATGTGTTCACAGTAGAGTATTACTCGGCCATGAAAAAGAATGAAATCTTGCCATTTGCAACAATATGGATGAATCTAGAGAGTATAATGCTAAGTGCATTAAGTCAGAGAAAAACAAATACCATTTAAGAGACAACATGAAGAAAACAGGAAACAAACCAAGAAACAGACTCTGAAGTATAGAGAACAAACTGATGGTCACCAGAAAGGAGGTGAGTGGGGTCATGGGTGGGAGAAAGAGGTGAAGGGGATTGAGAGTGCAGTTATAATGGTGAGGACCAAAGAGTGTACAGATTTGCTGAGTCACTTTACTATACCCCTGAAACTAACCGAATACTGTTCTTTAGCTATACTGGAAGGTAGATGATAGGTAGATGATAGATGGACAGATAATAGATAGAATGATTGATTTTTTAAAGGATCTGGTGCTGAAGACCTCTCAGTGGAGGATTACACAGAGGAAGGATTTATGAAGAGTTCTTTGAGAAGTGTGTTCTATGATCCTACTTTCTATTCTGCTCCACCAAGAAAAAAGAAAGTGATGAGGGCTTCAATCTGCTAACCCCAGACCAGGGGGATGAAATTTTAGGGGCACCCCTTGAAGAGCTCAACCCATGTCTCCTGCAGTTGGTTGGTGGCTAATTCATACTTCAGCAATTTAAAGATGGAGAAATTGGTCATGGTACCTGTGTGTGAAGAGTAAGAATTACCACCCCGAATCCCAGCACTACAAGAGTCCATTTAGCAAAGCTCACAGGAGGGTTTCTGGTGAGCCAGAGGTGGGCCATGGGCAAGACAGGCAGCACAGCGCTCTCTTGGGAACCTGCCAAGATGGGCACTAAGGGGTGAGGAGACATCAACAGGGGGACACCCGCAGTGAGCCTACTTGTCCAAGAGTTGAGGGAACAACAGCATTGCCAAGACAGGACTGTGAACAGCACATCTCAAGGGCACTGCTGGCAAGACATGCCAAGGGACTGGGAGAAAAGAGGAAACTGCCTCAGAGAAGTGCATCAGAGGGCTCACAACAGAAGGAGACAGCTTTAAACGTCTGCCAAACCAGAGGACACCGAGGCATGCTCTCCAATGTCAAGGCAGACCTCGTCCTTCTGTTGCTCTCATCATGCCCAAACTTCCTTTCCTGAATAGGTGCAGAAAAGACAGAGAAGCTTAGCAACTTCCCTTCCTTCTCCGAAGTGTTTAATGATCAGCTGACCCCAGTTAGGAGAGAGAAGATGCACACTTGCCACATTCACACACACACACACACACACACTAAAATAGATCACTTAGCAAAATTATATTCCAGACAAAATCAAAGTCATTTTTTAATTAACAAAATAACCAATAAATGTGTAAGCATTTGGGTTGTATGACAAAACAATGAAAGTGGTCATTCATGGTCTTCAATATAGTCCTCCAGTTCTTTTTGACAAATACAAGTGCATACTATTAAAAAAAAAAAGACAAACACAAATAAACCACATTCCTTTTCCAACTGAATCCCACCACTGACTGCAAATCATTCAGACTTCTCAGATCTGGAGGCGACAGAGTGGTGCCAAAGTCCTACCTTCTGGACACCAGACTCTATGCTGGAAACTTCTCCCCCAAGTGACTGAACAGCAGTAGGAAAAAAATCCTATTCCACACATGAGAAGCCCCTCCCTGACCCTTGCCCACAGGCACCCAGTCCTCCTACTGTAGACCTCAGCGGGATTGAGACATACCAGTACAGCATCATATCCTGTCATTGTTCCACACAGCATGACACACGAGTAACAGGGTCTTCGCTTCCTCCCCAAGGTAATGGTACCGGGAAAGCAGGTACACCACTTTGTTTATGCAAGACTAATCCCTGGGTTCAGTTCTGCAACCATTCACGTAGAGCCCAGTGCTCGGAGTTAGAACTCAGCTGGGGGTAATGACACCAACAGCACCTCCAACAGCCTCCCCTGCTGTCCGGCAGTGAACCAAGAGTCCTTCACAAGGCCACTTCACAATCTCCCATCTGCCCTTCTGTGCATGGTCTCAAGGAAACTGGAAGGTGTATGCAGTCACTCTTAAATATCCCATAGAAGAGTGACATCAACAAACCCTGATGTGAGCCAAACAAAATGTGTTCTCCCTGCATTTCTGATCTACACCTTGATACCATCCAGGGAAAATCACCTTATCAAAATGAACTAAAACTGAGATGACTTAGGGGTAGAATTCAGAAGACTTGGGCCATTATCCCTAGTCTGGACAATCTGGGGCGCGTGATTTAACATGCTGGCCTTCCCTTCCTGCAAAGCTTGAAGTGTCTAGTGCCCCAGGCTCCTTTGAGCTGGGAGTCTCAGGTGGATGGACTATGGCCACTCTCATGAAAATGGGGCCTGTGCTACTTAAATATGGTACCCTAAGGATGACTGATGTTTATATATAGCAGATGTCATATCACCATCCTAGTACCTTCCGAAGCTAAGAAGCCAAGCTGTTCCCCAGCCCATCTTTCAAAGGCACTGACATCCACGGAGAAGAGCGGCAAGACCACCACTTACCTCCCAGTCAAGCACCTCCGCAGAGAGTATGACGCCCCTCCCCCACAGGTCCGAGAGCAGTCACTCCAGCTGCCCCAAGCATCCCAGTTGCTGTCCTTCTCTTCATCAGAACGCGTGTTTCTTGAGGTCTAGAATGTGAAAAAAACACAGTAAGTTAAGACAAATATGCTAGAATCATCCCCACGTTTCTCCAGTCTTATTATAACCAGTTCACAGAGAGAAAGTTGCCTAAAAGTGCTTTGCTTTGGAATGGCTACGTTACACACACACACACACACACACACACACACACACACACACGAGACAGTTTTATATGGAAACTAGTGACACGTGAGTACCCTTCCACCTTATGAAGGTTTTGTCCAGGCAGCTTCTAAGCTCAGTTGTAAATCTGAAATTTTATCATTCCAAAATTTAAATAGACAAAGCTATGTTTTATAACCTACACAGCAGGGTCCCAGCTTGTACCTAAGACTTCTCGCCACTGAAATCCTGCCTTGCCCTTATGTCAGGCAGATAGGCGCCAGCTCCAAGGAAATTATTTTGCATGAGGATTTGTGAAATCTCCTCAAATGGGCCCCATCCCAAGAAAACAATGTAACTAAAGCCTTGGGAATCCAAGAAAAGAGAGAAGCATCCACTGATTAAACCAACTAATTAATTTGGTTTAATTAGCCTTCTGAAATGGCCACCATTGACTTATGTTGGGATACTCCAGAGAAAAGAGGAGGACAGGTATAAGTTAAAAATATATAGACGGGGCGCCTGGGTGGCTCAGTGGGTTAAAGCCTCTGCCTTCGGCTTAGGTCGTGATCTCGGGGTCCTGGGATCGAGCCCCACATCAGGCTCTCTGCTCAGCGGGGAGCCTGCTTCCTCCTCTCTCTCTCTCTCTGCCTACTTGTGATCTCTGTCTGTCAAATAAATAAAATATTTAAAAATTAATAAATAAAAATAAAAATATATAGACAGATGTAAGTGTAGAGATGAGAAGAAATGACGTGTCTTACTTACATACAGTTACAAAACTTCACTAAGGGTCCTAGAGTAGGCTCTGTTGAGTAAATGGAGAAATGTACATAGTCCTAAATGGGTAGACTTGAAACTATAAAATGTTGCTTCTCTCAAATTAATCTATAAATTTATAACAACTCCAAAATCCCCAAAGGAATTTTTATTGAACCTGACAAAATGATTCCAAAGTTCATCTGGTGGAGTAAGTCTACCAGAGCCAAGAAAATAACTGTAAAAGAAGGGAAATTGCCTCAATTAAGAGTGGAGAGTTGGCATTGTGATAAGTAGTGAAAATCTATTAAATTTTTTTAAAAAGAAGAGTCTAGAAACAGACCCAAGTATAAGGAGGTAAGATGGAACTACAAGTCAGAGTGACAAATGTTTATAAAGACAAAACAAAAGTCAGGATGCCTGGGTGGTTCAGTTGGTTAAGCATCCAACTCCTGGTTTTGGCTTAGGTCACGATCTCAGAGTCATGAGATGGAGCCCAAGGTTATTGGGCTCCATGCCCAGTGTGGAGTCTGCTTGAGATTCTCCCTCTGCCCCTTCCCATTGAAATAAATTAATTAAAAAAAAAAAGAGGACTTTTTCAGAAAATACACCAAAATGATTTCCAGATATATTGGAAATTTTTATTAAAAGCACTGAGACTCTAAAATAGTAGAAAAATTATAGATAAACAGTCTATAGACTTGACCTAGGCAAGACTGTCCTAGATAGGTCAACAAAATAAGCAATGAACTTTGGAAGACACACAAATACAAAAAAAAAATTAAATTTAAAAAAAAGATATTTTTTAAGCCAATAACTTTTCTAAAAATTGTGAGCAATAAAACCCTTTCTATATGAAAAAAAAAAGGTAGAAGCTATAAAGGAAAAGACTAGAAGATTTCCATTAAATTTCCACTTTATTTACATTAAAACAAAAACACCCAAGGCATTTGCAATCTCTTCATCCTTTGGATAAAGGTTCAGGTATGTGAGTGCACACACAAAAGCATACCGCAAGGACAAGCATAGGGGCTGGAAGGGTCAAGCTGCCTCTGAGAATAGAGGATGTGGGACTCAGAGTGGACACTGTCCGCAACAAAAGCCCTTCACCCGCATAAAAGATCTGAAGCCGATATGACGAAACGTTCTATCTGATGAGCCCATGGGGTGCCATAATGGGTGTTAGTTTTATCTGACCTTGCATTTTTTGGATATCTTTTTCAAAAATAATTTTTTTTTGAAGAAGGGGATAAAAGGCAATCCTTAGAGCACAGGGGAAGACTGCATCATTTTCATACAGGTAACCACGTAAGCACACGGAGAAAGGAGTGAGTTAACTTAAAATATTCGCCATGGCGACTTCCAGGTTTGAGGACTCTGAGTGATTTTATCTTCTTTTGTTTTTGTTTTTCTGCATTTTTCAAAAAAAATTTTTTTTAAAGCAAACACTTTCATACTTGAATTAAATGTTTGCAAGCAAGCAAAGACAGACCACTTTGACGCAGAGAAAAGTTTAAGTCAGAGAGAATTTAACAGGGAAGTTGTAAGTCGGAGAACAGGAACGTTTATGAAGGAAACCCTAATACTAATAAAACCACAGTGAAGGGCTGAACTAGATATTACACGGGCTTCCTTAAGCCCTTAGGCCATGTTACCTCATCTAACCCCTCCCAAAAATTTTTTTTAAATTAAGAGGGGCATCTGTAGAAAGGGCTTTCAAAAGTGAAATAGAGTAATGAACCAAGGAGGGATTTTCCAATCATTTCCACCCCAGACTCACCGGTCAGTGGGTTTCATGGCTTCTTGCCAAGCTACCTATTTATAACCCCAGGCACAGTCCTGCTGGAGGCGACACTTCGGGAATAGTCCAAGGAAAGGAAAGGGTAAATATCTGGGAACTGATCAAATCTGTCGTCAGGAACATGGGCTAATTAAACCCGTACTATTTACTGTTCTAATTAGATCACCGTTCAGTTCCATTTTCTATACTAAATGTCACCTAGTGGAATTGCATCCTGTCTATAACATAATGTAAAATAAAGTTTTAATTCATAAAAACACACACACAAATAGCACTTTAATACATCCATCTGGACTTCTGGGCTGTTAAGTCCAAATCATTTAGGTAAACGTTTAAAACATACACAGCTGAAATTGATTTTTCATTTTGTCACCCGATCTACCGATAGGTTGAATGTGAAAAGTTGAAAAACATCATCATATATATTTTTAAATGAAAGTTGAGAGTTCCTTGCAATATTATTTTAATTTGTTTTTATTCCCACTACCCCATCTGTTCGGTTTATAGTTAGAGTCGGGTTTCTTTCCATAACTTCGCCACCTTTACTTACAAAAAAAAAAAAAGAATCTTGATTTTAAAATAACTAAAATAGGCATGTTGTAAATGCAGGCATTAGGTCAGTGAGATACTCCCCCCCACCTCAAGAAAACAGAAAAAACGCATCTCAAGAGGGGTCCTCGAGTTCTTCTCCTGCCCTTGGCCAGGAAGATGGTGATGGGATTTTGCTGTCTTCTGCCAGCCGGTCTCCCCACCCTCCTTCTCACCAATGCTTCTTCACCCAAAGAGCAGTAGTAATATCCCCGATGTGCACCCGGTTCTGGCCTCTCCCGCCGATGCCAGCAGCACGCAGGGAGCATAGACGGTCAGAGAAAAGCTTCTTGGTGGCAGAAGAAAGCACCACTGGGACGTTTCTGCACACGTATGTTTGTGTAGTCCCCCTGATGGTGACACAGGAGCTCCTTCCTGGACCGGACCTCCTCCCAGGGCAGGGGACCGCCAGTCTCCATCAGCTTCTGCTCCAGAGCCCTGCCCTAGCTTTCCCTTCAACCATCCCAGCTTTTCCACAAATATTTACTCTGCACACACACTTAAGTGTGCACATGTTTAATCTTAAAATGTAGTCCAGAATACAACACGGACCATGCACTGACCAACCCTCCAGGTTTCTTCTGGTAAAATCTGAGTTTCCTCTTTCCTTCCATCCATCCTTCCTTCTCTCCCTCCCTCCTTCCCTCTCCTCTTTCTTCCTTCCTTTCCTCCCTTCTTCCCTCTCTCCTTCTCCCCTCCCTCCCTCCTTCCCT
>ML105046.1:0-153941 GCA_003697995.1 Taxidea taxus jeffersonii | reverse complement strand
TCCTCCCTTCTTCCCTCTCTCCTTCTCCCCTCCCTCCCTCCTTCCCTTTTTCTCTCTCCTCCCTCCCTCCCTCCCTCCCTTCGTTTTCAGACACACCAATTCTTGGATCCCATCAGAGGTCATATCGCAAAATGCTCAAAAGCTATGACTCTGGATACATTTCTTAACCTTTCTAAAACTCACCTATAAAATGGAGATGACAACCTTCGCTGCAGGGGGATTTAATGAAAACAACACACATACAACAAATCACACCTCCTCTCATAAATGTAATAAGCAAATGTCTCCATAAGGTCAAAATAACGTCTTTTTCAAAGCAGGGACAGTAGAACCTGCTCGCTCCCATCTTCGCTTCTGCGGGACATAACATGAATCACTCCCGGATGTCCTCTTGGTGTTGGCCCAGAGTGCTGGCTTGTCGAGATCCATTTGAACCCGACCCTGTCGCCCACCTATGACCCACTCTGCTCAGCTTTGCAACTTCCCTGTTCCACCCAGGTCCCTGGTAAACGTGCTGGACATAGCTCCCTAATCTTACAGAATTCCATTAATGCATATTTCTGCCTTTTTTTTTTTTAAGTAGTAAGCAGACCGTAACGCCAAATCAGCAGCCAGCTAATCAGACTTAGAATCTGGGGACCCAGTTTAGTGTTACAATAAAAATAAGGAATAATACCCATCACCATCATCCAGTGTTAGGGGCAGAAGAAGCTGAGGGGAGGGAAGAAAGCAGCCATCCGGCGGCCCAGGTCAGGCAGGTGGGGTCTATGTTCTGGAGCTGTGGGGTGGCGAGGCAGCCTCCCAAGACAGGGGTATTAGGCAGCCCCACTTTGTCCAGCCCTAGCCCTGAACTGCAGGGACCATGAAAGCCGGCGGATGGGTGTCAGCTTGATGGCCGGCCTGAAGGTAACACTGAAGAGTCAACTTCCAGGCTTGTGAGCTGGGTACCACCGTCCCCGGTTCCCCCCTCACCGGCATCTCCATAAGCTGTCTTAACTATTTGAAGGCCATGTTATTAGTACATTATACGTTACACATCAGGAATCCAGCAAGTCCAGATGCCGACCTGTCGTCACAGGCCGCGGGCAATCTGCATCTTGGAAGAAACGTGCCTGCTGCTGGGTTTCGCCTGACCACAACCTTCTCCCGGTGTCTCACTGGGGACTTCTCCTTTTTTCCCCTCTCTGTGTTGCAAGCAGAGCTATGCTTCTGTTTTTCAGAAGCATTTGGCTGTATCTAGGTTATTACACGAGGGGCACCCATCCTTTGACTGATGCTCATGACCCAGACACACTTGTGAATTTCCCATACAGGAACAAAGACCAAGGGCTTCTGAGGTTCAAGACTCAGTGCTCCTAGAGGAGTGGCCTGGACAAGCCACAGGACGGCCAGCAGCAGGTGACAGGTGCTGGAGGAGTGTGATGACAAAGAACCAGCCTTCGGGCCCTGACTGTGACAGACACAGGGCCCCAGAGCTAGAAGAAGCTGACACAGAGGCACCTGTCACCTGGTTAAGAGAGCCTCCCTAGGGACACGCGCTTTCCAAGGATGCGCCAGTTCTGCAGAAGGTGCCAGCAGACCCTCACCCATCCCTATGAACCCCTCTCCCGCAATGCGATCACAGGTGGGGTCTCGGGCTTGGTTCATCTCTATTTTGTGACCGTGTGAGAATCAGATACTTTCCTAGTCTCTTCCCTTTGTTTTTCTACAGTTCCCACTTTCATGCAACAAACGTGGACCATTATGCAATAAAACACCCAATAAAAGTTCTTTTTTTTTTTTTTAGGGGGAAAAAACCACTAGAAGAAAACGCATGGAAACACATTCAGAGAAGCAAAACGCACAATATGCTGTTTGGTTAAAACTATCAGGCTTAAAGATCTCTTAGGAAATCATATTTTCCTAAGTGAAGCTCTAGCTGGGGAGTATTTTTGGATGAAAAATTCAAAAGAGATATTGTTTACTCATTATATAACAAGACTGGAAAAAGCCAAGAATATTGTAGGAATAACTGTGTTCACGATCTCATAAAGACTCAAGAACTCCTTGCCTTTCATGGATCCCCATGCGTAAATCAAATCATAAAATATTTTCCTGACAAGTTCTTAAATCTGTGACTTATAATAAGGAGTACAGTTCTACCAGTCTTGCAAAAATGTTAGTAATTAAACACAGATTTCACATAAGGTCACTTATTGAAAATGCTATATTAACATCTCCGTATTAAAATCAGCCCAAAATAAAATAAGTTCCACTGGGATATTACTTCCCAGACATCAAATAAATGTTCATTCCAATGTTACCACAGAGGTTATTTGAGGAGATCACAAACGACCCAGATTTTGCTAACAGTAAATACATTCTTTCAGATTAATACGACCTTACAGCCTTTAACAACAAAAAATTTAAAAATGTATGCATTGGGTAAATGACATAAAAATGTCACTCAAACTGTCACACAGACTCAACAAGTCAATTCAACCAAAATATATTAAACACAGAACTAAAGATGTATGTGAGACACTATTGAGAGACGCTCCTTAGCCCTGGATCTTACCTCTCCCTTTCCAGTTCATTTGATCCTCTACTGAAAAGTGTATACAGTTGTCCCCTTATCATGGGGATACATCCCAAGACACCCCATGGATGCCTCATACCTTCCCATACATACACACCTATGATAAAGTTTAATTTATAAACTAGGAACAGGGCACCTGTGTAACTCAGTTGGTTAAGCAACTGCCTTCGGCTCAGGTCAAGATCCTGGAATCGAGTCCCACATCGGGCTCCCTGCTCAGCAGGGGGTCTGCTTCTCCCTCTGACCTTCATCCCCTCGTGTTCACTCACTGGCTCTCATTCTCTCTCTCTCTCTCAAATAAATAAATACAATCTTTAAAAAAAAAATAAAAATAAAACAGGCACAATAAGAGATGAACCACAGGCGCCTGGGTGGCTCAGTTGGTTAAGGGTTCAACTTTTGATTTCAGCTCAGGTCATGACCTCACGGTTGTGAGATCGAGCCCCACGTGGGGCTCCCTGTTCAGAGGGGCGTCTGCTTGAGATTCTCTCGCTCCCCCTCCCTCTGCCCCTTTCCCTGCTTGTGTGCTTCCTCGTTCTCTCTAAAATAAATAAATAAAATCTTTTAGAAAAGAGAGATGAACAATAACTCGTAATAAAATAGAATGATTATAACAATATATGTAATAAAAGTTAAATGAATGCAGTTTCCCTCAAAATACCTTGTAGCTCTCACTCCTGCATCTTCTTGTGAGGATGTGTGATGACGCAATGGCTGCATGAGCAGATGAAGAGAGGGGGAGGACATGGGCATGTGACACAGCATCAGGCTGCTAGTGACCTTCTGACGTTGGGGCAGGAGGAGGACCATCTCCCTCAGGACTGCGGTTGACCTCCAGTGACTGACACCATGATAAGGAGGATGCCTGGCTATCCATAGCTTAAGGCCCTGATGACCAATGGCCTCCAGGATTTGGCTGATCTTCTCCAACAATGTGGTCCCGGTTATCTCACCACCTTCTTAAAACCCCTCACTGATCCCTCGGGACACACGTCTACACCTCCTGGCTCTCCGGGACCTGCTCCGTCTCATTCTCTAGCTCTCTTTCTCCAACTCGGGCTCACACCACATTCCACATCCAAGCACATCACGGTTCACACTGCTCCCCGAACACAAACACATCGGCCAAGTCCTGCTGCCCATGGCAACTCCAGAGCGGGTGAAGACCCTCTTCCTGTGGAAGCTCTCCCTGCAGGAGTCCGGAAGGGGAGAGCCAGCCAGGCCCGGCTTCCCTGAGCCCCGGGCAGGTACAGTCCCGGAGAGGTTCTCAGGAAGCATCTTCCTCGCTGGATTCTTCCGGCCGGCCGCAACACCTGGAGGCCTGCCCCAGTGCCGTGACGCCTCACCTCAACCGGTGCCCTCCCTGTGGACTGACCATCCACACCCTCTGCGCAAACTCCTGATTTGGAGGTGGTTGGACCTCTTGTTCTAGTAAAAGAAAATCCTCCCGCAAATGTTACCAAGGCTTCCCAAATCACGGTGACTAAGATTTTCTCCGGGTCCAGATGAAGGAACACCAACGAACCACTTCCAGACTTCCGAGAGTGAGGCTGACCTTCTGTATGCAGCGATCCGGTCCACCGGGTTAGGGAGGAGACCTAGGGCCCAGCGCAACACAGAGGGCACCTTCAGACGGGGACCATTGGAGGAGAATTCTAAAAACCCACGATTTGCTAAGGTGCGGACAGGGCACAGGGAAAGTCCAGGGCTGACCCTGGGGCTGGTACCAGGCAGGCTCTGTGACTGCGGTGACTCACATTATCTGCCTGGGTCTCCCGTGCGAGACGGGGCAAGGGCGGCCACATGCCGTGTGTAAAGGTTTCCTGAGAGGCACTGAGACCATGACTAAGAATTACAGCTCATATCAACCCTACAGCGAGAGCCAAGGAAGCAAATACTCGGCCCTCCTCCCTGTCTCCAATGCCCCACAGTGCTCGCGGGAGCCACAGGACACGGGAGGGCACCGAGGCAGTCCCCACAGGTCCGCCTCCCGGGTGGGGGCAGCACAGGGTGGCAGGGCGCGGAGAGAAGATCTGGAGGCCAGGGGAAGCTCTCCAGCACGGTAACTTCCTGACTCACTGGGATATTTATTTTTAAGCAGAGGAGAGACTTGGGAAAGCTGTTACTTTGGAAAAATTACCCTGGCTGGGATGTGGGAAGGATTGTAGGGAGAGAGCCCGCAGGACACGCAAGAGACAAGAACCCGGGGCTGGAGACCAGCAGGGTCTGCAAGAGGAGGTCACGGACATGAAGGTTTGTGTCACTGTTTGTTTACTTCTGTACCAGGCTACGGCTGATACAGAACACACTAGTTTCAGGTGTGTAACGTGATGACTCAACAGCTGTCCATGTCGCAGGGATCAGCACGACGAGCCTAGGTCATACCTGTCACCATACATCGTTAGGAAACTGTTTTTGTCTTGGGATGAGAACCTTTCAGATGGACTTTCTTAGACATGCTAGCTCAGGAGCTAGATTCAACTGCCCAGGTCGCAGAGAGGAAGGGGGTGCTGGCGACTCTGGGGCCTCCGTATTAAGTGGCCTGTGGCGCACATGAGAATCTCACTCGGGCCTCAACCACCTGTTAACCCCACCCTTGAGGCGGGACTCCTAGTGCCCTGTGTCATGGACGTAAGCAGCACCTGGACACCCACTAAGATAAAGGGAGAGAACCCACGGCCCCGGGAGGAGCCTGGCCTGCGAATCTGATTTTTTTTTTTAACTATAATTGCTTTATCTTACCCCCAAAAGTACTTCTTGGCTAACATTTAAAAATGTGGAGATTTTACGTAACAATCTACATTTCTGACTTTTCAAGAAGAGAGGCAATCAATACAGAACCCGCATCCCAGCATGGCGATAATGCAAACGAAGCATGGCCACATGAGTTTTTTCAAGTATGATTAACATTCAGTGTGACACTAGTTTTAGGGGTAGAATTTAGTGATTCGACAGTTCCATACAACACCCTGTTCTCATCACAAGTGCCCTCCTCCGTCCCCATCCTCTGCTTCCCCCTCACCCCATCACCCGTCCCCCCTCACTCCCCATCACCTGTTTCCCCATCTACCCCATCTACCCACCCACCTCCCCGTCTAATAACCAGCAGTTAGTTCCCTATAGTTAAGAGTCTACTCCTTGGTCTATCTCTCTTTCTCTCCTTTTTCTTCTTTGCTCCTTTGTTTTGTTTCTTAAATGCCACATATGAGTGAGATCAGATGGTATTTGTCTTTCTCGGACTGACTTATTTTTCTCAGCACAATACTCTCTAGCTCCACTCATGTGATTGCAAATGGCAAGATTTCATTCTTTGTAATAGCTAAGTGATATTCCATTGTCATATATACGCCACATCCTCTCTATCCATTCATCTATATTTACTGCAGCATGTTTACAACAGCCAAGATACAGCTGCGTGATTTTTTTTTAGAGATTTTATATATTTATTTGACAGAGACACAGCGAGAGGGAGCACAAGCAGGGGGTGTGGGAGAGGGAGAAGCAGGCTTCTGCGGAGCAGGGAGCCCGATGCGGGGCTCTATCCCAGGACCCTGGGATCATGACCTGAGCCAAAGGCAGACGCTTATTAAATGAGCCACCCAGGCCCCCTAGCTGCACAATTTTTAAGGGGCACATCCCCTCCAATTTGCACAGATGTCATCCAGCCACTATGAGGATTCACACTATTTGCCTGGCCCCTGGGGGATGAGCTGGGGGTTTGTTGGTAATGAATGACTGTCGGGTTGAAGGTAATCAGCAGGCATGTGTATCTCTAACTGATGTCAGATTCTTGCTACAGAACAATATCATGTTCTAGCAAGTAAGAAACAGACACGAATAACTTTAAAATAATAAACAAAGGGCACTCTGCCACCCTCACTAAACAATGAGTCAGCAATGTGCACACAGAAACAGAATGTAAGAAGTTATTCCATGATGCTCGTTGTCTAAACTCTACTCTCTTTGAACCCATGGGTTTTCTCTCTGCGGTATTTCAAATATAAAATATTAGCATATTTTAAAATCTCAAATAAAAATTCCCAGAGTGTAGACAAATTGTGTTTTGGAACATACCTATGCTGGCACTAACACATGGGACACCATGGTCCCCAGGAAGCTCAGGAATCACCCAGGGTCACTTCTCCATAATAACCCTACACAATCCAATGTTATAGATGAGAACATCTAGGTAATGTTTCTCTCCGTAAGTGCAACTTTCATAGCTACTAAACAAATTAGAAAAAGAACCATAACCAGGGGCGCCCGGGTGGCTCAGTGGGTTAAGCCTCTGCCTTCGGCTCAGGTCATGATCTCAGGGTTCTGGGATCCAGGCCCGCATCGGGCTCTCTGCTCAACAGGGAGTCTGCTTCCCCCTCTCTCTGCCTCTCTGCCTACCTGTGATCTCTGTCTGTCAAATAAATAAATAAAAATATTAAAAAAAAAAAAAAGGAATTCCTAAATATAAAGGTACTGCACATGAAGAAAAATTTAATAGGATATCATCCACGGTATTTGGGTAAGTCATCATGAAGCGTGTCCAACACGATATCAGGTAAGACTAACTAGCAAGGAAAACTAAATGCTGCCAATTATAAAAGTCTGTTGAACAGTTATGGAGATCTAGGTAATGGATCGACATCCCACTGAGAACAACGAGAAAAGAAAAAACATCCTCTATGAATGGAATAAAGACATTTTAAAAAAAGACATTTTTAGACAAATAGAAATATATAAAAATAGAACTCGTCATCAGCAGAGCAGTCTTAAAGAAAATGGTAAAAGGTGGGATTTTTTTAAAAGATTTTTTATTTATTCATTTAAAAAAGAGAGCATGAGAGAAAGAGAGAACACAAGAAGGAGGGAGGAGCAGAAGGAGAGGACAAGTAGGTTTCTTGCTAAGCAGTGTGCCTGATGTGAGGCTCCATCCCGGACCCTGGGATCATGACCTGACCTGAAGAAATAAGGAATCAAAATAGGAATGGCAAATGTGGATGAATCTAAATAAAGAGCAACAACATAAAACAGCAATTATAATGACTTGTGGGGGTTAAATCACCTGTATGTAATTAAGCTACGTGACAATAGCGGCGTAGGAGTCAGAGAGTGGTAGGTAACATGCAATGTCCTGAGATGCTCGCATCCAGCGATAGAAGGACACATTTATAACTGATTCTCCTAAGTCGAGGATTCATGTTTTAATCTCTAGTGTTACCACTAAAAGAAAAGAGTTATAATTTCTGGATTAATAAATGAGAAAACATACATTAAGAACACATATTCAGCCAACCCAAAAGAAAGCAAAATGGAGAGAAAAGAGAACATAGATAAGATGAATACATTTTAAAAGTGCATAGTAAAATGAAAGATTTAAATGCAAATACACCAATAATTGCAATAAATCCAAGTAGAATAAACGGGCCAATGAAAAGACTAGGATTACCAGGGTGAAATTTGGTATTTCAGTTATGTTCTGTTTAAGAGAGACATTCCTGGGCACCTGGGTGGCTCACTGGGTTAAAGCCTCTACCTTCGGCTCAGGTCATGATCTCAGGGTCCTGCTATTGAGCCCCGCATCGGGCTCCCTGCTCAGCCAGGAGCCTGCTTCCTCCTCACCCTCTGCCTGCCTCTCTGCCTACTTGTGATCTCTCTCTGTCAAATAAATAAGTAAACTCTTTAATATAATGACCACAAAGATTTAAAATAAAAGATCAGAAAAAGGAGACACAAGACTACTAGCCAAAAGAAATTTGGTATAATTATACGAATCAGACAGAGTTGATCTTAAGAAGAGACAAACTGAGATGCATTACAATGTTTGAAGTTTGAATTCTCCAGAATGGAACAAAAATTCACAAAGTACCTACTAACATACCCTCAAAATACATAAAGCAAAAACCCACAGAACTATAAAGGGAAACAGAAAAATCCACAGTCACAGGGGAAGATTTTTACAGAACTCTCTTACTAACTTATCGAACAGAAAACAAATCAGTAAAGGTACAGGGCACTGAAACAATTCAATTAAAAATGGAATGAATAGGGGCGCTTGGGTAGCTCAGTGGGTTAAAGCCGCTGCCTTCGGCTCTGGTCGTGATCCCAGGGTCCTGGGATCAAGCCCCGCATCGGGCTCTCTGTTCGGTGGGGAGCCAGCTTCCTTTCCTCTCTCTCTCTGCCTGCCTCTCTGCCTGCTTGTGATCTCTGTCAAATAAGTAAATAAAATCTTAAAAAAAAAATGGAATGAATACCCGCGTATAGAAAACTATAGCCAACCATTCCAAGAACATGCACTGTTTATAAAATGCTTACGAAAATTGATTGTAAGCTGAGCCATGCAGCAAATCTCAAGAACTCAAAGGATTGAAATCATATAAGCACTTTCTCTGCCCACAAATCAAATAAACTAAACACCAATAAAAAGAACACTAAAAAAAAAAATCCCCATTTGGAACTTGAGAGATTCTTTTATTTTCTCCCCATTTTTTAAAGTCAAGTATAATTATACACACACACAGTGTTCGTGTCAGATGTACAATACAATGACTCACAATTCTATATGGTTACTCAGCGCTCTTCATGACCTGTGCCCCGTTTAAATCCCCATCACCTATTTCACCCATCCCTCACCCACCTCCCATCTGGTGACCATCAGTTTGTTTTCTGTATTTAAGAGTCTGGTTTTTTTTCTTGTCTCTTTTTTTTTGTTCTTTGCTCATTTGTTTTGTTTCTTAAATTCCACATACGAATGAACTCACATGGTATTTGCCTTTCTCTGACTTATTTCACTTAGTATTATCCCCTCTAGCTCCATCCATGTTATTGCTGATGACAAGATTTCATTCTTTTATGATTAATATTCCATTATGTATGTATACCATATCTAACACTTTTCATAGAACTGGAATAAATAACACTAACAACTGTATGGAACCACAAAAAGGCCCTAAATAGCCAAAACAATCTTAAGAAAGAAAAATAAATCTGGAGGGATCACAATCCCAGATTTCAAGACATACTACGAAGCTACAGTAATCAGAACCGTGTGGTCCCAGCACAAAAGCGGACACATTGATGGAGGGAACAGAATAGAGAGCCCAGAAAGGAACGCACAACTATGCGGTCAATTACTCTTTGATAAGAAAGAAAGACTCATGGGAAAAAGACAGTCTCTTCGACAAATGGTGCTGGGAAAACTGGACAGCTTCATGCAAAAGAATGAAACTGGACCATTCTTACACCACACACAAAAGTAAACTCAAAATGAATTAAAGACCAGGGGCCTGGGTGGCTCATTCAGTTAAGTGTCTGCCTTCAGCTCAGGTCATGATCCCAGGGTCCTGGGATGGAGTCCCCCGCATTGAGCTCCTTTCTCAGCTGGGAGCCTGCTTCCCCCTCTGCCTGCCACTCCCTCTGCTCATTCTCTCTCTCTCTCTCTCCCTCTCTCTCTTCCCCTCTCTGTCAAATAAATAAATAAAATCTTAAAAAAAAAAATGGTTGTGAGACCTGAAACCATAAAATTCCTGTAAGCAGACATAGGCAATTTGTAGTTTAAACATACATATTTAAAAAGAAGAAAGAAAAAATAAAAATAAAAAATAAACAAAAAGAAGAAAGTTGGAACGCCTGGGTGACTCAGTTGCTTAAGAGGCTGCCTTTGGCTCAGGTCATGATCCTAGGGTCCTGGGATCGAGTCCCGAGTGCGGCTCTTTGCTCAGCAGGGAACCTGCTCTCCCTCTGCCTCTGCCTGCCATTCTGTCTGCCTGTGCTCGCTCTCTCTCTCTGTCCCTGATAAATAAATTTTTAAAAAATTAAAATAAAAATTAAAAAAAGGAAGAAAGTTTAAAAAAAACAATTATCTTAAATTACTTCAAGACATTAGGAAAATGGCAGCAGATGAAACCCACAGAAAGTAGAAGGAAAATAATGAAGATGTGAACAGCAATCACGAAACAGAAAACAAAAAGAGAAGAAACAGGATCAACCAAACTAAATACCAGCTTCCTATGAAGACAAATAAAACTGATACAAATCCTTGGCAAGACTACCGAAGAAAAGAGAGGAAGGAAAGTCACTAACAATCAATTCCAGGAATGAAATGTGAAGCATCACCACAGAGTCTGAAGGCACTAAAATAAGAGGATGGAGGATAATATCTGCACGCTAACAAATTTCGAAATTTAGATGCAGGCCCAGCTCCCCTGCCTTGAGGCAAGACCCGCTTTGCAGGGTGACACACACCCCAGGGCTCCCTGCAGGCCAAGATGGAAGCTGGGACGACTCCTGGAATACCACCCTGGCTGTGCTCTTTCCTTGTCCCTTCCCTGTCTTGCCTTTCCCACTCCCTTTTTGGGCTCCTCTGGAAATACTTCTCAAACAAATCACTTGGACGTGAATCCTCATCTCAGCTCTGCCTCTCAGAACCCAACCCAAGAAATTTCTTGAACTATATACCTGTAAAGTACAGATTAAAACAATACTGGGACCCAAATATTACAAACCTTTAATACTGCTTAATTGTGGGTGGTACACATGAGTCTGTTATACTAGTCTCTGAATTTTTTTCTTTAGATTTTTTTTCCTAATTGATGAAAAGGTTGAGGGGGGGCGCGGCGCACTCCTTAGAGGATGTAAATAGGGAGAAATTCCAAGGCATTCATGCAGTAAAAGCAAGCCACCTGAAAGGGGAAAAGTCTGCCTTTTCCACAGCAACACTTCATGACAGAAGACAGGGAAGCAATACCTACGATATTAAAAAAAAAAAAAAGTGCCCCCCAGGAAGATATTACAGTCGGCCAAGACATAGTCGAGAATAGAGGCACCTCAGCACAATTTAAAATTTTTATGCATCAAAGGACACTATTAATGGAGTAAATAACGGAGTACATGGAGGTGATACACAGAAAGGGAGGAAATATTTATAAATTATGTATCATATAATGGATTGAGATCCAGAATATATTAGGAACAACCCAAAACCAAAAAAGAAACACCCAACTAAAAATTGGACAAAGGGACATAAGTCAATCAGAGAAAGAAAATTATCATATGATTTCACTCACATGTGGAATTTAAGAAACAAAACAGAAGAGCATAGGGGAGGGGAGAGAAAAATAAAACAAAATGAAATCAGAGATGAAACCATAAGAATGAAACTCACACCCCAGAAAACACACTGAGGGTTGCTGGAGAGGAGGGGATGGGGGATGGGGTAACTGGGGGATGGGCACTGAGGAGGCACATGATGGAATGCCCACTGGGTGTTACATAACAACTGATGAATCACTGACCTCTACCTCTAAAACTAGCATTACACTATATGTTAATTGATTTTAAATAAAATTAAACTTTAAAAATAAATGGAATAAAATAAATAAAAATTGGACAAAGGACATGGATCAACATTTCTCCCAAGGAGACACACAGATGGTCAGTGAACTCATGGAAACAAGCTCAACATCACTCATCATTAGGGAAACAAAGGAGAATCACAAAGAGAAACCACCTCGTACCCATGGGATGACTGCTATTTTTTTTTTTTTTTACAAAACCAGAAAAAGAAATAACAAAACAAGTTTGGAAGAAGGTGTAGAAAAATGGGAACCCTTGTACTTTGCTGGTGGGAAAGTAAAATGGTGTAAACAGTCTGACGCTTCCTTAAAACATCGAAGAGAATCACCATGTGATCCAGCAATCCTACTTCCAGGTATATACCCGAAAGAACTGAAGCAGGGACTCAGACAGACATCTGCACTCCTGTATGCACAGCAGCATGATTCCGAACAGCAAAGGACAGACAGAACCCAGATGTCCATGGACGCATGATCAGATAAACATTGTATGGACATACAATGGAATATTATCCGGCCTGAAAAATAAATGAGATCCAGGGGCACCTGGGTGGCTCAGTAGGGTAAGTGTCCTCCTTCAGCTCAGGTCATGAACTCAGGGTCCTGGGATGGAGCCCCGCATCAGGCTCCCTGCTCAGTGGGGAGTCTGCTTCTCCCTCTCCGTCTGACCTTCCTCCCTGCTTGTGCTCTCTCTGTCTCAAAAAAAAAAAAAAAAAAAAAGAAATGAAATTCCACCTGGACAAAGCTTGAAGACCATTATACTTAGCAAATTAAGCCAGACCAAAAAAATAAATAAGAGACAAATAGTGTGTGATTCCACTTCTGAAGTACATAGAATAAAGAATTCGTAGAGACAGAAAAGTAGATGGTGGTTGCCAAGGTCTGGGGCAGGGAGAGAAAAGAATGGGGAAGTTTTTTTAAATGGAGATGAAAAAGTTCTAGAGGTAGTTGGAAGGGATGGGGATAGTTGCATAATGATGTGAATATATTTCAAGCCATGGCACTAGACACTGAAAAATGGTTTCGATGGTGAATTTTACATCATGTGTATTTTACAATAAAATAGAAAGAATAAAGGCAACACTAACATTTTCAAATATTAAAAAAAAAAGAAACAAAACTCAGAAAATGGAGCCTTTCCCTAGAAAGTTGACGAAGAAATCTAGCCAACCAAGAGATGACTCAAAATTTTAAAAACAGGATAGTAGAAGTCATATAAAAGGAACATAAAAAAAATAACAGGAACATTAAGGTTATAGGACAGAACGTATACTATATTATATTAGTAAAAATATAATAAAAATTGGGAGGTGAATGGAGGAAAGCCATAGGAAAGTTAAGCAATATGGCCTGAAATTTAATCATGAAATTTTTTTAAAGATTTTATTTTATTTATTTGGCAGAGAGAGAGATCACAAGCAGGCAGAGAGGCAGGCAGAGAGAGAGAGAGAGAGAGAGAGGGAAGCAGGCTCCCCGCTGAGCAGAGAGAGAGCCCGATGTGGGACCCGATCCCAGGATCCTGAGATCATGACCTGAGCCAAAGGCAGCAGCTTAACCCACTGAGCCACCCAGGCGCCCTAATCATGAAATTTTTAAACACAGTAACCCCAAAGTCCCCCTGTTGCTCATCATGTCCTTCTTAGGAATGTCTCTGAGGAAGTATTTATCCTTTTGTGAAGCATTCAGCCCAAGTTTTGCAAGCCCCTTCACTTCATTTCCTTGTGAACTATTAAATTCACAGAAATTAAATATTTCTAATTGGAAAATGGCATACATCCTGTGATAGCGTTTCTACCCAAGTACGTCCATTTCCTTATCCTATGCAAAATCCTATTTGTGTATGTGTTTGAAGATGCCCAGAAATGCTATTTACCAAATGCAAACACTAGTGATTTCCAGAAAGTGGGATAGGGGTGATTTGTAGTTTTCTTTGTAGATTTCTGTACTGCTGGACTTCTTAAGTACAAGCATACATTTTTTAAAATGTCAATTATTCTGATACATGAATAAATCCAATCTGCCTCCAAAGAAGTCACTGGGCTGTGACTTCCAAATCCAAGGCAATTCAGGGTCTCTCTGGGGAATGCTTGCCAAGCAGCCCACACCAGGGGCTGGCATTCCTGCAGGCAGTATTTATGGAAACTGCCTCAGGGCATCTCAAGGCTGGCGGGACAAAGGCCTGCTGTCAGATGCTACAGATTATTAACATCCAGCCTCACACATTTCAACAAATGTTCTAGGACAGTACTTCTCAACCTGACAGTTTCGTCCCCCCAGGGAACACCTGGCCCTATCTGGAGACATTTTTGGTCACTGCATCTAGGGAGGGGATGGTGCTGACCGTGGGGGCCCGGGAGGCTGCTAAGCATCCTTCGGTGCCCAGGAGAGCCCCCCGCCCCACAGAACGATCCGACCCCAAATGTTAACGGTGGCAAGACAGAGAAATGCATTCTCCATCTGTGTGGATACATGTCCACACAACCAAAATTCTTTATGCTCATAATGACTTACACTGGTTAAAGTGAAAAGAATTCCTTTATAAACAATATAACAACAAAGCATCATTAAAATCCCCCTAACCTTCACATGGTCTTAACAATGCAAATGGCTTTAGAGGGAGAGGGGGAAGCAGGCTCCCATTGAGCAGGGACCCCAACACGGGGCTCGATCCCAGGACCCCGGGATTCACGACCTGAGCCAAAGGCAGACACTTAACTGACTGAGCCACCCAGGCGCCCCACTTCTTACTATTTTAAAGTCGGTTTGTGTAGGACTTTATATACTTCCTTGCCCTACATTAAGAACCACAAAATAGTCTTTAGAAGCTCTTAATCTCAACATACCTCAAAGCATCCATATTTGACAATCCACAGTGGACTTTTCTTTCCAAGGAAAAAATAAGCATAGATTTTCAAGTTTAATGATACCAAGTTTTTAAGAAATTCTTTTTTGACTTTTCTCAGTGATTTACTTCCATCCATGGTTAGCCATTTCACATAGAAAAACAGAGGTTTTGTGCCAACAGCTCATCAAGAATATTACCCAGACCGCATTTTAGGGGCATAGGCTTTAAACAAAATCCCACAAGAAATATTCTTTGACAGCTACGAAAGTAAGTCATGGAGGAAGCCAGCATGTTGTTTTTATCTCACTCCTTCTGGGATCGGCTGGCGGTCTGCATGCTCTGGGCCACCCATGGGTGACATGTTACCCCAGGTAGAGAGAGAAACTGGGACATTGTGCACATCCACAGCTGGAAAAGCTGACAGCAAAATTGTAATTCCTTGACTAAAAATGGCAGGAGTGTCTCTCTAGTTAAATGACAATGGCCTTGTGTAGGTCATTGCTAAATGGCTGAAGTTCAGATCCACTGAGTTTTCCAAAGAATGAGCCAGGGTTTTTGCAGGTTTAGGAATGTTAAGAGTCACCAAACGTGATTTAGTTGCTGCCCTCAAGAAGATGAATCAAGGGGTGCCTGGGTGGCTCAGTGGGTTAAAGCCTCTGCCTTTGGCTCAGGTCATGATCCCAGGGTCCTGGGATTGAGCCCCACATCGGGCTCTCTGCTTAGCAGGAAGCCTGCTTCCTCCTCTCTCTCTGCCTGCCTCTCTGCCTACTTGTGATCTGTCTGTCAAACAAATAAATAAAATCTTTGAGAAAAAAAAGAGAAGATGAATCAAGTTACAAGAGAAAGGAAAACACATGATTTCAAGTGGGCGCTAAGGGCTCAAAGAGAAAGGACAAAAATGCTCAGTGTGGGAAGTGAGGAGTGTTTGCTGAGAAGATGGCCCATGAGCTAAATCTTGGTAGACTTATGAAACCTATATGAAACCCCACCAGTGACCCAACCTGTGGAAGGAGCCAAGCTGTCCGTCAACAGATGAATGGATAAAGAAGAGATGGTTCATACATACGATGGAATATTACTCGGCCATCAGAAAGGATGAACACCCAACTTCTGCATCGGGATGGATGGAACTGGAGGGGATTATGTTCAGTGAAATAAGTCAATCAGAGAAAGACAGTTATGATATGGTCTCACTTCACTCATATGTGGAACCTAAGGAACAGCACAGAGAATCGTAGAGGAAAGGAAGGAAAACTGAATGGGAAGAAATCAGAGAAGGACCCAAACCATGAGACTCCTGACTCTGGGAAACAAACGGAAGGTTGTGGAAAGGGAGGTGGATGGGAGGATGGGGTAACTGGGGGGATGGGCATTAAGGAGGGCACACGATGTGAGGAGCACTGGGTGTTATATGCAACTGATAAATTATGGAACCCTACACCAGAAACTAAGATGTTGGCTAACTGAATTCAGATGAAATAATAATGAAAAAGGAACCCTACCTTCATCTAAGCAAGAGTCTCTATAAGTCATGGGGAAAGGAGGAAATATTTGTATAAATCCTAGTGGGTTGCAGATAAAGTAATCAAAGGAGTACGGTCACTTGTAGAGATCTGTATCATGTAAGGGAGAATTTTATCGACCTCATAATATGACCGTAACCTTGACATCAGCCAGGTTGCAGGCACTTGCTGTCCACACTTGTGGTTTGTGGCTACTGTATTAGTACAAATGTAGAAAATTTCCATAATTACAGAAAGTTCTATTAGACTTCAATGGTATGAATGACTGCTGGAAATATGGTCACAAAGTTGAAAGCAAAGCCAAAATTTTCTTAGAGAAGAAAGCTTATGTGTCCATATGTGTGCGCACACCCACACACGTGTGATACAACCTTCCATTAACTCAATGGTTTATTTTATTTAGTCACTTCTGTGATTAACTTAAAAATATTCAGTGGGAATTCTTAACAGCAGAACTTAAACTTCCAGTATTCCAAGAGACAATGAATTCAAGCAAAATATGGTCTACAGAGAAAAGTACCAAAAGTAAATATACCAAAAACTGAGCCATACCAAAAAATATGAACCTAATAAAGGAATAAAGCAAACAATAACAGAAAGGAGAGTAAGCACGAATAAAACAGAGCATTTTCATTTCCTTACGTTCTGTGTCATAGATCCAGTTCTCAGGCTAATTCCATCCGTCGTCACACTACAAATATCCTGCTATTAACCTCATCTGTTTACACACTTGCCTTAGCTTTGAAGCCTTCTTCATCTCATCTTGTTATCTTCACATACTCAATGTTTTCTTCCATTTCATCAATAGCCAAAGCGAAATGTTATTTAAATCATAGTTGTTTTCCTGAAATCAATTACCTTCTAAATATTCCTTGTTACCCCTTGTAGGATATAGTCATACGTGATGATACAGCATCTTTCCACATTTCCCCCATTACTGCTGTTGGTTTTCACTCATTGTGCAAGGAGGGATCTGTTCTAGGCTGGTGTTTGCTCCTAAATGTCGCAGGATAGCCTCTTGCTGGGTGGAGAGAGTCTCGCTTCCCATCTGGATGCTAGGGGCACAATCCTTCCACCCAGGGTTGGCTGGTGCTTGTGGGGCAGGTACGAATCAAGACTAAAATTAGTGCCAAGGAGACAATCTCCCTTCTGCAATTTCTTCTCTGTGTTTATTAAGGTTGCTGCCTCTGAGAATGAGGTTTCCATGTGGAGTTTTCTGTTCATCCCAGTGAGTTTCCTGGCACAGCTGCTCACCTTCTTAGAAAGGACCCAAAATGTCCAGGGAAAAAGCACAAACACCCCCTGCTTTCCGTTTGGTGTGGCCCTGCTGATGCTTGATTTCTACCTGGACGGAGCTTCCAAATACTGCTAACCCCCAGCAGCCCAGCCAACAAGGCTCCAAGCAGAAGCACAGCTGTCCCCCTGCTGTTCAACACTCCACTTCAAGTCCGTTCTAAATTTGGCTCTGTTTCTAAGCTACTGGATGACCTCCAACACTTCGGTTAAGTCAGCATATCAGGTGTTTTTTTTCTTTTTCCCATGATAATACAAAATGCCAAAATCTTAATGACCTTGAAATAACTATTCATCACCGACACACAGCTACAACCCCACCTCACCTGGTCACCTGAGTCCACTGAACTTTCATTTTCCAGAGCTCACCTCCATCTCATTTCCTCGGCGGAACCTCCTGAACTTCAGCCTGTAATTAGTCTCCCTCCTTACCTGCAGTTCTGCTTTCCATGGTTTCAGTGACCCTGCTCATCCGTGGTCTGGATGCAGGTGGCCAGCGCAAGGTCAGTGGTAGCCTAATGCTATGTCCCTGCACCTATGTCACCCACCTCCCGTCGTCTCATCATGCAGGCACCGGGTCATCTCACATCCTCATCAGGAGGCCGAGTACAGGAGGTGAAGGTAGCATGAGAGGGAGGACACATGCTCGTAACTTTCAGGTAACTTCCATTACAGTTTACTGTTTCATTGTATATTGTTACAGTAGTTCTATTTTATTGTTGTTGTTGTTAGTCTCTTACGGTGCCTAATTTATACACTAGACTTCATCATAGGTATGTGTATATATATATATATATAGGAAAAAAACACAGTAGGTATGGGGCTTGGTATAACCCTATGCACGGTTTCAGGTATCCACTAAGTCTTTGACTGTATCCCCTACAGACAAGGGGCAGGGCTGTCTACTGTATACTGCAAACCATGTGATTATCTGATTC
This sequence comes from Taxidea taxus jeffersonii, assembly GCA_003697995.1. Lineage (NCBI taxonomy): Eukaryota > Metazoa > Chordata > Mammalia > Carnivora > Mustelidae > Taxidea > Taxidea taxus. Next base: position 135,420 of record ML105046.1, on the reverse strand, counting down.
ATGTCTGCCTCATCGACTGGACTACAAGCTCCACAAAATCTGGTATTTGATCTAGTTTTACCTGCCGTTGTGTCTCCAGCACTTTGCATGGTACCTGACATACAAAAGGCACTTAATAAAAGCATCTACTAAATAAATGCATGAATTGGTAATTTAGCTAATGAACAAACACATGTAACAAGTTAATACTTTCAATTATAAGTGTGTATGGATAAAAATTCATGAATCGAAAAATTAAAATTTCTCCAACTTGGAAAATGTTCTCTGTGAATCATTTTGAAAGCGAAGCAGAACTCTGAAAGCAGAGTTCTGATCTGTGAGTTTATCTTTTTTTTTTTTTAATGTCTTTTTTTTATTATTCCCTAAATTAGCTTTTGATTCTGGTCATGACATCAAGCTATGCCACATGGCCTACGAGGGATGAAACAAATACATCTCACCCAAGTTCTCAACGAGTATGGGTTCACACTGGCTAGTTTCTTTATTGCCATTGTTAATCCTCTTTTCATTACTATTTAAGCAGAAGCTTAGGTGAAGACATTCCATCTCTAGTGCAATAAGGAAAGCTAATTCTGACTTCCGTGGAGCTGGGTTGAGTTACCGGATATGTTATAATTAATTAAGAAACAAACCCCTTAGGCTTGTAATAGCTGATACTTGATTCTGGTTCAGCTTGAATCCATACTCCACTGGCTTCAAAATATGTGTAGAAGTAGGGGGACCTGGAAAGCCATGAGGGTAGAGGAAGCAATTCACAGGCAAGATCCCAACCAGAGGTTCCAGAAGTCCTGTTTTACACCAGACTAGCCTTCAGCATCTTTCTCAAGAACACAATTAAGGAACACACATTGATAGGCAACTTTAATGTGGAACCACAAGAGGTTAGAGCCGGAAAAGGACTTTCGGGCTCATCATTTTTACAGATGGTAAAACAGAAGCCCGGACGCAAAGCTACAGAGTCGACTCGCTGACAGCAGGCTTGCATGACCACTGTGATTTCTGCCTGCAACCCAGGACTCTCATCACTAGCCACAACCCCTGCCTTCACCAGCGACTAGTCTATAGCCATTCCTGCCTTCCACCTTTTGCTACTACTATGTATCCTGCACGTGTAAGCTGGGTGTGTCCCTTCCAAACACAGTTTCACATCTGTCACCGTCACCCACTGCTCAAATATTTAGTCTGTTCCTAACAGCTGCGGGACAAAGCTGGAAGTCTTTGGCTTGGCAGCTAAGACATCCCGCCTTTGGCCTCCTACCAGCACACCCAGCATCACACCCTGCTGTTGCCATGCAGTGACAGCCACTACTATTCAACTGTCATGGTCACCCCGGTCATCCTGCTGGCTGCACATGCATTTGCTTATGCCCCTCTCCCCGTGGTGATCCACGGTGGGGGAGGGGTGCCCAGAATTCCCACCAGTGAAGCTCTTGTTGCCCTCGGTCGCAGGAGTGTGTTATCCAACAGCTGCCAGCCATCAGCCTTTTCAGAAGTGAGATGTTGCAGAAAAGCATCTCTCTGGGGTCATATCCAGGGGCAGCCTCCATCCAGTGACTAATCCAACCACAGGTATAAGGGCCTGGCCATCTCAGTGCAGCTTGAGACAACTTGATTGAGAGCTCCCCATGGGGTGGGCTGAGGCTGCATTTGGGTCAGCATTACAGCTCGACGTCCCCCTCTGCCTGTCTTTCCTCTCCTTCATTCCTCCCTTCCAACCTCCTCTTCCATGGGTCTCAATCCCAAATAAGCATCTTGCATGCTGAACTCTCCTTCGAGTCCGGAAAACCCAACAGGCAACACTCCCTGCCCCATAACGCCTTCCTCCATCCTCCGTCGAGGTCTATTCCCCAGGCCGCCCCTCTTTGGAAGTTCTGTAGCACATATAGACCATTTCACTTATTTTATATCAATATGAACCAACCGCCCTATACCATCAATTGCTTCATAGGTACATAGTGCCAAAAGCGACCACCGTGTTTTAAACTTGTTCGCATCTACAAGACCTAGCACTGGGCCATGCACCCAGGGAGTGATGAGTGCACCACAACAATGTTCATGATAATGAAGGTGCAACAAATCTGGGATGGACTGTCCATAGACTAGAGCTCCCTGAGAGCAGACAACTGGTCTCCCCTGCCCGGTTCTTCACAGCAGGCTCTGAAGAGAATGAAGTTGATGAAGCTTGCTTTTGCATTCCTAGCCATGGGAGAGTAGGTGAGGAGAGAGAGGGAAGCAGAAGACATGTTTTGTTGAAGGAGAATGACATAAGAGAAATGCTGTATGAGGTCTATTCTCCACATCTGAACGTCTCCAGAGCGTCTGCTTCTGCGGGGCACCATGGCTGCCCTCGTCCATCTACAGTGAGCCATGTCGTGAAGCAGGAGCCACTTATCCGCCCTCGAACGGCCAAGCAAAATTATCCCTTTTGTTTTCTTCTTGGGGAAAACCAGAGATGTCCAGGAGACATGGGTTTGTCTTACTTAAAACAAAACTGGATCACACTGACTCTTACGAAGTAGACCAAAAACCAACAAAAGCCCACTGTGAGCAGCTAGAGCCTTGAATTCCGTGACCTGTGAGCGTGTTCTGAAGAGGAACAAGGAGTCTCACCCTCCAGGGAAAACTCAAAAGCTGGATACCGCCCTCCAGCGAGGGGCATTCCACTTCCTGCTCTGGAGGGCCCGTGGCCCGGCAGCCAGCCCTTGTCCCACAGCGTAGACAGATCTGGCCGGGCACCTGATGGGAAATCGAACAAGGGGGGGTGGAAAAACCCACTGAGAACACTTCCTTTGCCAGGACAGACATGGTCCAAAGTGGGGACACGATGCTGCCTTGAGGGCAAATAATGAAATGTTGTTTGAACACTTTTTCCACGTAAGGAAAGAGGAAGTGGACGATAAACAGCAGAGGGAAAGCGAAACAGGAACGGGACGCCACAGGAGGGTCAAGGAAGCAGGAAACCTCGGGAATGGTCGGAGCTGGCTCTCAGCGGGATGGATTTCAGGAGCTTGCAGGAAGAGGGGAGCCCAACACTTCCTTATGTAATGTGTAATTTCCAAATGACACCTAGACCACCACATTCTCTGGGCAGTGTCCTCCGAAACCCAATCCAACCGGTCGCTTCTGTTAGCTTTGGACACTTTCTTGGTGTCCAAACAGATAAAGGATGAGCCAGTCCCAGAGCCCTTTCATTTCCCCCCAAGGAAATATATGACAAAAAAATCTTTGCCTTACATTCCCAGAAATTAATCATTCCATCAGAATAACAGGGAAGGAAACTTCCTATTTGACTTCGCTTTGAACAAAATGAGAGACTACTTCAAACCCGAGGTGTGCTGTTATCACCTAAGGCTAGCTTCCTCGTGAGACTGTCAGTGTAGATATCATGCATGTTACCCAACGTCCTTCATAATACAGCCCTGGCTTTCAGCTTAATAGTCAGGGGCATCAGGGGCATGGGCTGAAGAGTGAAAGAGACCTCCATTGACATGTTGTCACCCAAGGACTGGTGACTCAAGTCCAATCAGTTAGCCTACGAAATCCGAACTTTTCCATCCACACAACAAATAGTGGATTTGTGTCAGACACTAAGTTGGCCCTCAATATCCATACCTTCCTTTTTTTCTTCTTTTTTTCTAACAGAATCCCAGGTGGTGACCATCTTGTTCTCACTTTCCAGCCTCTCTTGCATTCTAGGCGGCCATGTGACCCAGTTCTGGTCAATGATACACAAGAAGACATTTGTTCTGCACGTGCTGAGCAAGCATTGCTCTTTTGGTTAATGGGACATAAGTGGTTTCAACCCTCTTCTCTCCTTCTCTCCTCCCAGGACCTCAGGGTGGTACCTGGGGCTCCAACAGCCATCTCACAATGACAAGAGGAACAGCCAGTGCACTGAGTATGGAGGACAGGAAGGCAGACTGGATCTCTGATGGGGTCCCTGAACTACAGCAACCAGCCCTATCCAGTTAAGTAACTACTGGTAGAGCATTACGTTCGCACAGCTAAAAATACTCAACTGACATAGTGATTGTGAAGATTAAAAAAGATTTTATATTAAAGTCATTTGGTGAAGCACCTGGCACTTCCTACGCTTGTCCAATTCCAAAGCTTGCCTTCCTCCCATGACAGCAGGCTACCAGGAAAATTGCCTTTATCTGTAACATATATTGCCCAATGGCAGAAACTGTCACTCTATGTACTTTTTATTTCATATATTGATGCAGCTACCTCTATATAATAAACAAACATATCCTTTAGACATTACATAAATGGCTTCTCCAGAAAGGAATATATGGGAAATTCTAAACACTAAAGTCTTGCAGACAAGCTATTCATTCTACCTCACACAGGGTGAGAACGGAGAAAATCATGGAATCTGACATATGTCAGTTCGAACAAAAATATTCTGGGTGTCCTTGGCAAATATTAAGTCATGGATGTGGTTCGGTCTTTCTTATACAACAACGTTCTGCTTTTCTAGGATGATCTGAACAAACTGTGCCACATAAATGAGCTTCCCACATAAAGAAAGTTTGCCCCTTTCAGTGTTATTTGCATCGAAGAAATATTTTCTTGTTAAATCTGTTGTTATAAACATCAATTATTACACTAGATTAAAATACAGCACTTTTAATATTCTCACTGATCTTGTCGTACAACTATTATAAAGCTATTAGATCTTCAGGCACAATGTTAGCCGCTAGTAACTCACATCTACCTTTTATTAGTTCTTCCACCTTCCCTGATGGCAGGCAGAGAAATTAAATTTCATAAATGGTAAAACCATTTCAAACATAGACGCTTGTGCAGGGAAGACAAAAGAGTAGACCACTCAAAATGCAAGGGAAAGTCCATTTTTTAAAATATTTGTTAAAATCAAAAGAAGTAATGTTAGATTCCTGTTTTTGCTCATTTAAATTCAAGGCAAATGGACATGATGGTAGAAGAAATAAAAATGGAATGATCAGGTAATGAACACTTACTGAAAGGGAGTGGATATATATATGAAGCTAAAATGAAGGACATTTGTAATATCAGAGGAGATCTAAAAGTGAGTATCAGTGGTAACAAGCAGAAAATAAAATACACAAATCTGAATCCCATAAGGAAAAGGCAAATATTAAAACTCCTCTCAGAATGCTGATGAAAAGGATAAGTAAATTAAAACAAGATAAGAAATAATATTTGTGGTAATCAAAGAACAATGTCAATAAATAACCAGTGTTCTTTACTGTAATAGAAAGAAACTTTCTGAAGTCAGATCTCCACATTGATGCTACAGTTTCATTTCAGGCAAAATCATTGAAAAGAAACCCTCCCAAGGACATATCCAGACAGGGCACCTGGGTGGCTCACTTGGTTGGTCGAACTGCCTTTGGCTCAGGTCATGATCCTGGAGTCCCAGGATCAAATCTCACATGGGGCTCCTTGCTCACCAGCCAGTCTGCTTCTCCCTTTGATGCTCCCCCCTTCTCATGCTCTTTCTCTCACTCGAATAAATAAATAAAATCTTTTTTAAAAAAATTAAAAATCAAATCAAAGAAAAAGAATACATCCAGACAAAATTTCTGCAAAGATTTAGAACTAATCTTATAAGCTTCCAGGCAGGAAACACGTAAGTGATTACAAACTGAGAAAAATCATAGTTGCCAAGGCTTATTTTATTATTTTTATCTGTTATTCTAATTTGTTATCCCTGACTTTGTTTTTTGACGAGGCTTTTAAAATTTTTTATTATTTTCCAAATAACCTATAATCACAGATCTTATTTCCTCCTTGATCCAATAATTATTGGCTTAGGAGACAGGCTTACATCAATTTACAAATGGCTAGATCTACATAATATTCTTCTTTTGTTATACATGTCTAATTTTAATTTCATTGTGTTAGGAAATGAGGTATATATCTCTAATATGGAAAACTTACTGATTTTTCCTTATGAACTAATATGTGGTAATTTTTTGGAACTTTCTATGTTTTTTTTAAGAGAAAATATATTTTCTATTTGAGAGCATAGAGTCCAATATAAATCTCTTAGATCAACTGTATTGAGTATATTTCAATTTATATCTTGCTGATTTCACCTTTTAGCCAACAGTTTTAGAGTTTTCTTAAGTTTTTGGATTATAATTTCTTCAAATAATTATAGTTCTGTCTCTTTCTTTTCAGTCTTTAAACCAAGTATTGCTTTTTCCTTTCTTATTGCATTGGCTGTATATTCTAATACTTAAAATTATTATATTATTCTATTATCCCCTTCTTCATTTCAATAGGATTTTTTAACACTAAGTATCATGCTGGTTGATAATACTCATTAAGAAATGTTCCCTACAGTACCATTATGCTAAAAATTTCTTTTTTAGTATTTTATGTTGAATTTTATGCCTTCATGACATAGTGAGGCAATTCTATAGTCTGTTAATAATTGAATTTTTAATCTGCAATGACTGCAGTTTAAATTATTCCTTCATCCCTAAGAAAAACAACATGATTGTGATGTATTAACCTGAAAAGAAAAGAAAAAAAAAAACCTGCCAGATTCCATTAATTAATATTTTATTTAGGATTTTAGCATTTGGTTCATGAGACTGGAATATAATTTTCCTTCTCTGGATTATCTTTGATGTTTTGGTATCCATAACACACTAGCCTTTTAGAAAGCTTCCTAGCTCTTTCTATGCTCTAGAAAGTTTATATTAATAGAAAAAACATCGTCCCTTGAATGGTTGTTAGAATTCATATGGAAAAGTATCTTTGCCTGATATCTTTCTAAGTAATAGACAGCTGGTTGCTTTTTCAACCTTTTCTATAAATATTGGTCAATTTTTCTATTATTTATTTTAAAAATCTGGGTTTTATATTGAAATTATCTATTGTATCTAATTTTTCAATTTTGTTATTGATTATATATAGGAAAGGATGTGTGGTCTGTGGAGTATGCTGGTAGTTCATCCTCTAGATCTGGGCTCCCTGTCTCCCCTTGTGGTCACTGGCTTCGTGGAGCATGAGCCTGATTCTCTGACCCATGTATCACTTACTGCTACCTAGGAGAAAATACTATTGCCATGTACTGCTCAGTTCAAACAGTCCACACCCTACTTCTTTCCACCCCTTTTTTATCTGCTAATTCTAACCTTAGGACTTCCACAGGATGTCTTTCATCACAAAATTTCTCTTGAATACATTGTGGGCTACAGTCACACAGTCATACAGAGTGTAGGAACTACCTACTTTTTTTTCTAGTACTTCCTCAGAATTTCTAGTATTTTGGTACAACTTTCTTTTCTTTTCCAGGGTTATCATTGAGTTATTTGACATCATGTCATGAGATTTGCAAATGTGATAAAGTGAATGCAAAATTAATTGCCACCATCTTTTTTTTTAGAGTTTTTTTTAAACTTATTTTTTCAGTGGTCTAAGAGTCATTGTGCGTACATCACACCCAGTGTTCCATGCAATCCGTGCCCATCGCCACCATCTTGATCCAAAGTGTCATCTCCTCTCTTAAATTTCTTGTAAAAATATCTAATATTTCCTCTGACACGGGTCTAATTTTTTAAATATAGAAATATAATCATTAAATATTCTACATACCCCATGGTACAGCTAATCATTTGGGAGGACCTAAATGCCAAGATTGATGGAAAAATCCAATGGAATATCAGCAGAATTTCTAAAGAATGAAAGAGCTGCTTTCCCTTATTTATGAACACTAGCTTATTACATAGGATGGGATGGTGAATAAACCTGAGGAAAAAATTTTTGCCAGTCCTGCTAATGTGTGCCTTAGCAATACAGACTATCCCATTTAGTTAACTTTGTTTCCTCCTGTCCTAAGGATGGCTATTGTAGATCAAGTCAAAGGGAAGTATTTGTCTTTGTTTTTACCGTATGCAGAGCTATCCCAAATCCTTTCTGCCCAGGCATTAGGTCAAGGTAAGAGGGACTAACGCATTTTCCAGCTCTACTGGTAACCCATTTCTAGGCAAAAACTCCCTCAAATCCTACAGTATATGTCCTTAAGGTGAGGCTTCCCCTCTAGTCACCAGCAGATTATGGAAAACCCAAATGCATTTAATTACAAAGGAAATTTATGAAACAGCTGTTCACAAATATCACTCAGTAGCAAAACAAACAAACCTACCCACTTTTAGGTTATTGATGTCAAAAATAAATAAAAACACGTCTTAGCTTATTAAAAATCTCCCACTGACCACAAAACTGTCCTTATAAATACTTATAAGATTCTTAATGGAGGAGGCTTCTAGAACATAATCGTTAATGATATGAATCTGGTAAGAAAGGTTAAGGAAACCCATCATTGGAATTTGTTTTCATAGACAAGTATCCTGATCTTTGTGGGCTAAAATCTACTTTCTTATAAAATCAGTAGCTTTTTAATCTTAAGATCAGCAACAGTTGGTTTTGTTCCTGAGAAACACTGTTAGTTGATCATCTTATGGATGCTGTGAATTATGTAACTGACTGGGCTTCTCCCTCCAAGTCCGCTGAAGCAAAGCTTAGACTTGAACCTACTCCCATCCTGTGGTAAGTACCGAGAGCTCTGAGGTGAGCACCTCTAGTGCAGTCTTACTCTTGGCGTTATCGTGTGCCTTTCTTCTTGTCTTTGTCATCTAAACGAGATTTATTTGTCCGATTTTCAAACTCTTTATAGGCTGCCTTGTTGAAAACGAGCTATAACTTCCTTAAAAATAAGAACTCTCATTCTGAAACATTTGTGTCACGAGGCTACCTTACAGTTTTAGTGTCCTTGATGTGGACCAAGATAACTACGGGGGGAGCCCAGAACACAGCATGATCAGATCAGAAAACCAGTACGAGGAGTACAGGTGCCCTACCATCTGGAGGTTTGTTAAAGGGAGTTGGAGGACCTCACAGCAGAGATGCAACATCAAACAGGACACCTCTTGCCCTCCCCACTAGTGGAAGAGCTAGAAAAAAAGATGTTTCCACCATCTGCAGCCATCATTCCCAAGGTGAGATGGGAATTACCTGGGGACAAGCTGAGCCTGACGCTCTGGGGGTCTAAAAAGAGACTCACTTCTCCTTAGCTCCAACCATGACTTGTGCCTGCATGGTCCAGAGGAGAAATGTTCTGATTCCTTTATGCCTGCTGTTCATATCTATAAACCCTGAGATTATTTGCTGAGCATCTACCCCTCCCCAAAAAGGCCCCACTTGGACCTGAGCTGGCAGGTGTTTAAGTCAGCAGAGGCAGCTCACCACAAAAGATGCTTCGATGCTCAATAGAGCTATTGGGTCATGGAACTCCAATAGGAACAGCTCCAGGGACAGGAAACGGGGACTCTATCCTTGGCTTTCCTAGCTCTGTCCTGGTTATGCCCACACCAGCTTAGCAACAACTTGAGGATAGAAAAAAAAAATTTTTTTAAGAAATTAACAAAATGTCATTGTTTGAAATTATTATTCTTATCAGTGTCATTAACTATGAATAAATCTCTACAAACCCAGGTAGCATAATAGTAACTCAATAAAAATCCTTACAATTGCCATATTCACTCAGATCCCTGAAGCCCAAGAGGGATTTTTTTTTTTTTGGCACACAAATTGCAAAACATAAGTCAAAGACCTTTTCCTCTTTAAAGAATCCACATGGATGCATCATAAATTGTTGCCCTAAAAATTACTATTTGGACTTAATGGCATTATGAGTTCATACTTTGGATTTTATAGTTAAACTGTTTCAAGCTGTAAAGAATTATTATAAAACCAAAAAATTAACAATTTGTTTCAGAGACTCCTTATTCCCTTTATGCTGGGAGGCTCACCACACTTTCCTCCAGTCTGAATACCAGCCTTTAATTAAGTGTCCGCCTGCAATGTCCATTCCTCCTCATATACCATTCCAGATGTCTTTCCAGCAGGAAGGAGTCCCTGGGCTGTTTCGTGGTTGATGTCCGAGTCACTTTCCTGCTTTTGCTGGGCACAAAGCCAAACAAATGATCTAAAGCATTCAAAATAGACGCCAGAATTAATAAATTTTTACTCCTATGAAATTCGGGACTGTGCACCCTGTTTTATGAAGTATGAGGGCTGTCAACAAACTAGAGGGGATTTTTAAATAAAGTCATCCCCCTGTAAATTTAAGCAACACCATTTTCTCCCAACAGCAAGGCAGCTTCCCCCGGACAAAGCTTGGCGAGGACGGCCCCATCTTTTGAAAGATTCTCACGAAAATGTAGCATATCGCAGAGCGAATTATTTTCCAAACCTCTAGACCCACAGACTTTCTCTGGTGAGTTAAAATGACATGAAATCCCGCCCATATAGTGTGCGCAGCCCACAAAAATGCCGAGAGACAATGAACTTAACACCAGTCCCAGAGCTGTAATTAGGCTTGGAAGCCGTGACTCAGCCTCTCCCGTCCACCGTCCATGCCTGATTTGTAGACATCCATGTCTACACCCCTCACCCTACGTGAAACTCTGTCACAGTGTCGTATTAGCTTTCGTTCTGTCCACCCATCGTCCCTGCTGGACCGCGGACCAGTCGGAAACAGACACTGTCCTGTTGCTCATTGTCCAGCCCCCCCAAGCCTGGAAAGCAGGTGTGCAGTAGGCGCTCCCCTTGCTTCGCTGAATGATTCGGTTCATTTTTGTGTGGGACGGTGTAAGGAGACGTTTTACAGTTCCCATTTCACTCTTGTGATCACACCCAGACGGTCAATTTAATGAAACGCAGAAAATGGAATAATGTGGCCGGTGTAATGGATGCCGGCTCAGGAAGTCTTTACCAGCCTGTTTCCCCGTAACAATGCCGTACTGTGCTCTTTCCAGGGGCCATAATTTATCCAGCCCATTCTGACAGGTTCTAATGACCCAAATGTCACTGACGACAATATCCATTACCTGGGCTCGCTGCAGCCTGACACGAATGGCATTCAGAGGGACACCGTCTCCAAAGCTAAAGAAACAGACCCTTCCACACAAGCAAAGGGAAACAGGCACGTGTGATGTTCTGATGACAATCCAGCCCCATGTGAGAAGTGGAAAGATAATCTGGGGCAAACGAGGAAAAGTCAATAAATTCCGTGAAACGCCCGTGGAACACAATGGTGGTTTTATGGAATACGAGCCACCGGTGAAGACAGAACTGAACGTTGTTCGTGCAACTTCTCAATCGTCCGAGGATATTTCTTGTGACCCAAACTCATCCATAAACATAGATAAATGGAGAAGTGATGCCCTGGTATACATTAGTGCCTGCGATTATTCAAGCAGGATAGAATTTTCTGGGAGGATCGATTTTTAAGGAATCGCGTCGATCCCAACCTGTTCTTTAAATCCCGGTTATACTCGTGTATGTTTTGATCTGATGAAGGACGCATCTGTTAGACAAAATACAGTGATCACTCCTTTATCTGACACTATTGGGAAATTAGTTATTTTCCAAGTAATAGAGGGTAGTCCTCCCAACCATCATTTTTAGCATAACTCTTTTTAAATGGAAAGTGTACATGACAGCCTTAAGACAGGGGACCTACACAATCGTGTCACGCCATCTTGGTGCTCAGGATCATTTCTGGGAACACCCATTATTATAAAAGCAATGGGGAAGACTGTTGTGTTTTTCAGCGTTCCCACACGATAGACCTCTGGGTCCCTGGGGCTGGTTTTGCTTTGCTCTGAAACTGTGCTGCGGTTTCTTTGACCCCCGTCTCCAAACCAGCCTCTGACTGCCCTTTCTTCCTTCCTTCTTCCTTGCCACAAGGAGTGCCCTGGGTACCACCCCAGAAAGGATCCACCAGTCTCAGTCCGTCTTGGTTCACCAGTCCAGGCTTTGGAAGTCATTTCAGATTCAACCCTGCTGCTTTACTCCCAGAGTCCCTGCCTATAAAAATCCCTTGTTTGGGCACACGGTAGGTGGCCAAGGCTCCTGGTCTTGTCCACTGGCACCTCCTCTGGGCAATCACTACGCATAAGTGAGCCAGTACCTTCTACAAAGTTCCATGTCACTTTTTTTCCAAAGATTTTATTTATTTGAGAGACACAGAGAGAAAGAGAGTAAGGGGGAGGGGCAGACGGAGAGAGAGAGGCAGACTCCCCACTGAGCAGGGTGCCCAATGAGGGATCCCAGGACCCCAGGGATCACCTGAGCCAAAGGCAATTGCTTAACCAACTGAGCCACCCAGCACGCCTCCACGGCATTTGTAAACATCAGATTTTTAATTTTGGTTTTTAGACATTATCTAGGTCTTAAATAAAAAAGCTAGGACCTGCAGGTTAGACGCCACTCCACTTGGTGACCTTCTCTGTGACAATTCTGTCCCTTGGAGGTTCAAACAAAAACCACAGTCCTGGGTGGTTTTTATCAAATAGAGATCCACAGAGATTTATTCCCAGTGGATTTTTTAGCACCGAGTTTCCATTTCAGAAATAATCTGAAAAATTCATGGGCGCCTGGGTGGCTCATTCATTAAGCATCTGCCTTCAGCTCAGGTCATGATCCCAGGGACCTGGGATTGAGCCCCGCATCGGGCTCCCTGCTCAGCGGGAAAGCCTGCTTCCCCCTCTCCCACTCCCCCCTGCTTGTGTTCCTTCTCTCGCTGTCTCCCTCTGTCAAATAAATAAAATCTTAAAAAAAAAAAAAGAAGAAGAAAAGAAATAATCTGAAAAATTCATCTAGGCATACTGTTGTTCATCTGTGGGTCGGATACCTTATAGGCCAGTGATGTCCCTATTCCTTTCTGCGTTGCTCTGCTGGTAGTGTTCAAGTTCGTGGATGACTGGAAGCAAGTGGGTTTTACTTTCAATGCAATATTCCTCTCTCTCTCTCTCAAGGTTTTATTTATTCATTTGACAGAGAAAGAGAGAGTACAAGCAGGGAGAACAGCCAGCAGAGGGAGAAGCAGGCTCCCCACTGAGCAGGGAGCCCGTTGAGAGACTCCATCCCAGGACCCTGGAATCACAATCTGAGCCTAACAAATTGAGCCACCCAGGCATCCCTCAATACAGTATTTCTCAAAGTAGGGCTCAGTTCTCAGGTTTGAGTGTCACTGCAGGGGAACAAGGGAACATTTCTATGAGGTCCTCTGGTCGGGTCAATCAGGTCTAACCTCAATTTTTTATGCCTTTTTTAATCACACAATATTTCATTAAATGATCTGATACCGGCAAGTTTAAGGAGTAAAGCAAGTTATGATTTAAACCTACGCTTGACCAGATAGCTTTGTACTGAGAGACGGATATTCACCCTGACTTTACAATATCTTTTCACCCAAATGTCAGAAGGAGGGGAATGAACACGTGTGGGTTTGTGTAGGAGAAAATGAACCCCCGGGCACATGCATTGTCCAAGGATGAAGCCAGTAGAGTTATCTGCTCTGAAAAGGGAAAGAAAGGGTTTCCATAAGAAAATAGTTTCTCTAGAAAAGAAAAACAGAAAGGTAAGCTCTTTCATCTCTGGGTAAAGTTCTTTAAAGAAACACAGGAAGGGAAATCACCACCAGACATAGGAAAATGTGGGCACTATTAAGACGAGGGCACCTGGGTGGCTCTGTCCATTAAGGAGCTGGCTCTTGGGTTCAGCTCAGGTCGTGATCTAGGTCGTGAGATCGAGCCCCGAATCAGGCTCCGCATTCAGTGTGGAGTCTGCTCGTGAATTCTCTCTCCTGCTCTGCCCCTCCTCACCATGCTCTTTCTCTTTATCCCTCCCAATAAACCAGTAAATCTAAAATAAAATCCACTCTACCATCCTTCCTATTTATTAAAATTGCCCCCAACCTTCCTGGGGGTTGGTCACTTATCCTGAGCTCTTCTCCTCCCCTTATTCATCCTGTTCATCATGTTTTCATGACCAGCCTAGTCTATCCACACTTGTAGAAAACCCGAGAAGCACATTTAAAAGAAAATGTAAAACATTCATAATTCCATAGTCTATAGACAACCACTGTTGACATTTTGAAATGTCTCTTGATGTCTTCTTTCCATCCACATACGATTAAAATCAGAGACTGGTATGATTTTAGGACCTGATCTTTTAACTTATGGCTATAAGGTTAACATTCCTTGTGTTATTTTAAAAGTGTAAATATAATAAAAATGTGTAGTATTCCATCTTAGAAATCCCATAATTCACTCAGCCATTTCTTTATAGTTTAAGATTTGGACTGTTTCTGGTTTTCACGTATTATAAATAATGAGATTAATGAATCTTTCATATAAAGCATTTTGTTTTACTTAGAATATTCCCTTGAGAAATTCCGAAGAAAGACATTTTGCTGGATCAAAAAAGAAAGCTATTTTTGAGGTTCCTAATACATGTTGCAAAACTGTTTATCAGAAGCCCTGTACTCATGATTATTCAGGAGCACCACTTACCCAATATCTCCCACCACAAGCACCACCCCTGGGTTTTCATACTTTCTTTTCTTTAAAGTAATGCTAGGGGTAAAAATACTATCTGGTCATTGTCTGAATTTACGTTTTATCTAGGAAAAGTTGGATATCTCCATAGAATTGCTAACCATTTGCTTTCCTAAGAGAGCAAAAATTATTTTCCTTTAAAATATTCATCTACTGGGGCGCCTGGGTGGGTCAGTGGGTTAAAGTCTCTGCCTTCGGCCCAGGTCATGATCTCAGGGTCCTGGGATGGAGCCCCAAGTTGGGCTCCCTGCTCAGTGGGGAGCCTGCTTCCTCATCTCTCTCTCTGCCTGCCTCTCTGCCTACTTGTGATCTCTGTCAAATAAATAAATAAAATACTCACCTACCATCTTCAGTTTTTCTCACCTATCTGAAAAGCCTTGATTTCAGTGAGCATCTTAACATAAGTTCTATTATGTGTTATTTTTCCTTAATTTCTCATTTGAATGTTTTTCGACAAAATATCCATTTCACACCTTCTAAGTAGTCCAAACCCATCGATATATTTCATTTTCCTTTCACTGTATGTTTCGTATTGTAATTTTGAGAAATTTGAGAAACATCGACTTTTATGACCTTTTTATATTTCTATGGTTTAATTTTTATTTAACTCTTCAATCCATCGGGAATTTATTTTGGCTTATGGTAAAGGTTTAAATTAACTTTCTCTAAATAGTTAACCAATTGTTCCAATAGCATTTGTTGAATATATTCAACAAGTGAATATATATATTTACTGAAAGTACTTGAGGTAATCTGTTCACTTCTCAACAGAAATTATAGTTACATTGTAATTCCGGAGATAGTCTCATTTTTGTTAGTTCCTACACAGCGTGTAATTTTATTTTTCATTTCTATCTTTGATCAATAATTTCTATAGGAGAATATTTTAACATTTTAAATGTTTACCATTTTTAGCTTAGAACATCGTTCTTAACGTTTATTCCTATTAGACTCTGAGAATGGGGCCTGTATTAATTTCCGTATCTAAGTTTTTTCTATTTCTACATATGCTAAATTCTGAGATGCCACTTCTCTTTTTTTTTTTTCAATTTTTGAAATCAGAATGCAATGCATCTTACAATCAACAACCTCAGTGATAGTTTGGGTTTGTTTGTTGTTATTTTTTTTTTGGTTTCTGGTTTCTGGTTTTGGGTTTTTTGTTTTTGGGGGGTTTTTTTGCACAAGCTTTTGGGAAATTAAAGATGTCTTACCACATTTAATTTCCTCTCCTCTTCCGTCCCTCTCCTCTCTGTTTTGAGTACATAGGTTGAGACTGTGACATCTATACAACATAGCTACACTCTCCTTTTCATCAGATTTATCTCCCTGTCCATTCCCAGTGTGATTGGCTGGCTGATGTTTGCTTTCTCTGCTTCCATTTCCTGCTGAATCCAGAATGCGTGATCCCTCCCTCCTCTTGATTTCATTTGAAAGGAGGCCTTTCCTTTGTCAGTCTTCATTCCCCTGCCCCCAGAGCGTCTAAGCTAGTTTCTCAAGGGCAAGGACTTCTAAAACACAAGCCAGAGTCCTACGTTTCTTAGGTTTCTTGTTGTACATCTATCCTGCAGGAAGGCGACACCTAAGAGAGTTTACAGAATTGGAGGTCCCCCTCTCTCAAACCACAGAACCTCCTGGAGGTTCTCTGATATCCCCTGCTCCTATTTCTTTAGGAGGTCAGTCTCTCTGGAATTGGATAACTGAGCAGCTGAATTGGGGGTTGGGGAGGGGGATCTCTCAGAGACCCTTGGGGGGAAAATGGACCTTATTCACAGAAATCCTTTCCTGAAGGATCTATGAGTCTGAATCGCCAGTGTGTGCATATGGACAATGGGATGGTTGGGTCCAACCCCACTAATTGCTCACGAACGATAAGACCCACTAGGTATTTAATGAAACTGCTGACCAGATGATCTCTGGTTGCTCCAAATGAGATTTCCTATGGTATGTGGCAAGAGTTGGCCTAATACCTGTAGAGCAGAGCCATAAGATCACACATGGCAGACACAGCTGAATGTCAAGACCACCTCCCACAGCTGTGTCAAACTTCCAATCCCAGGTCTGGTCCACTTTGCTAAATGAAAGAGTATAAATGCTGCATCTAAAGAAATTAAAACATTAAAAAATAAAAATATAAAAATTGCTAACTACACAGTACATCAAAGAAGATTTTTCTATACTCCTCTGAACCTAGGAAAGAACAAAGGTTTTCCGCATTTAGTTTTTAGGCTCTTATTCTAATATTCTACAGTAAAATTTGGCAAGATGAGTGGTGATTTTTTTAACTTAAAAAATACAAGTGGAATATTTTAAGGCTGAACACTGAAAAAAAATATGCTCTTAAAACATTTTAGCTAAAGATTTACACTAAGTTCATGGCATTATAAATCCATGTCTTAAAATGGACTGAACTGGGGACACTTACTTTATAAGAGTATTATCCTGTAATGGGACAGGGAATTAAGCTGCTTCAAGTTAGAACACAAAATGGACTCAACTTGTAAAATACGCTAATAGTAGCACAGTTTCATTGCCAGGAGAAGGGCATATTTTCTGTCATTAAAATATATTAGTGTTTAACATAGCTATTCAGAACGTAATGCTCCCTGATGCATTCTCACCTTTGTCCATGCTGACAATCCAAAATACCCTTTGTCACCGACCTCTAAATCAATACTTCTCAAACACGATCTGGCATCAGAATGTGTGAAATAGCATGAGATGCTTTTATGAGGCCCAATGGCATACTAATAAATTAAACTTTAATTTACTATACTTCTAATTTGGGACTACACTGAAAGTTAGCTCCTATCATATTTCAGCGTGACAAAGAGGTCAGGGGCCGTTTAAGAACTGTCTATAGAAGAAATATCTAATGGTGAAAATGTTTTTCTGCTATTTTTTTTTTCTTGAGAATTTGAGATCTTTTAAACTGCATTATTCAATTTTAGGTATGCGATCTAGTGTAGTCAAAAGTGAGCAATGTGTTCCCTTGAGAAAGACCTGGGTTTGGTGAGGTCATTACCTCCTTCAGAGCCCAACCTCCTTACTAATAATGGAATGACACCACCTCACAGGAACGTTGGGGTTTGTTTTCTTGTGGTTTGCTCAGTAATTGTTATTGTTTTTACTTTTTATTCTGGAAATTTTCAACTGTAAGTATAGGTAGAATGGTATAATCAATTCCCAGGGTCACTCACTCAGCCCCACAATCAGCAACCCAAGGCCAATCTTGACCCAGTCACTCACTACCCACAACACTCCCCCAATATTCTGTAGCAAACACAAAATATCATGTCATTCCACCAGGCATATTTTCATGTGCATCTGTAAAAGATACCCTTTTTATTTTTTTAACACTATCACATTACTGGTTTTCCCAGCTTAAAAATTAGCAGCTGACAATAAAACGTCAATTTTCCAATTTTCTTATGTCATCAGTAGTATTGTAATTCAGATTAACTAGTTAGTCATTAGTTTAAATGAAGATCCAAATAAGATCCATATCTTGAGACGTCTTTTAAGACCTATTTAATTGTTTTGGATCCCCAGCTAATCCTTTCTTTCTTTTCTTTTTTTCTTTCTTCTTTTCCTTTACAATTTATTTGTTGAAGAAACTGGGGTTTTTGTCCGGTAAAGTTTGCCACTATCTGGATCGTGGCTGTTGCATGGCCATGACTTCATTGAACACGTTTCTCTGAACCCTGTATCCCTTGTAAATGGGTAGTAGGATCTGGAGCCTTGACTTTTTGGTGGAGGGTGGGTAGGGACCCCAGAGGGCAGGAATACTTCATAGACGGTATTGTGTTCTTCATCAAGAGACACATGTTTGGTCGTCTCTCTCTTTGTGATATTATCAGCAGCTGCGGATAGTCTATGCCCAGAACCGTCGGTTCACTGGGGGTTGCAAAATGATGATATCCTCCTTATTAGCTGGAGTATTTCTATAAAGACAAATTTCCCTCGTTTACCATTTGGTCAATCCATGGAACAACTCACATAGAGAAGGCAGGATAGATATTCGGAGATTTTTTTTCCCTCTCATTCATTTTCAGTATCATGAGTTGATTCCTGAGCCCCCACCAACATTGATTAATACATTTTACTATCATTATTAATTTGGAGATTTAAACATAGTTGATATATTTAAATCATTTGCAGTTTTTATTCTTATTGATGCCCAGATTGTCCCATTTAATGCTCCTAAGAGTCTCTGCATGTTGTCCCTGGAGCCCTTGTGATGAGGTTTTAGCAATCCTGACAACCAGGGTTGATTACATGAGGTTCCAGTCTCATTGTGCATATTTCTACTCCTGAGCCACTTTCCCATGATTCCTGGTTCCTTCTAAATAGGAAATGATATTTAGAGACCATAGTCTGGATGCTAGTGGTGCTGTTGCTGGTAAGCTGGTCATTTGATCACTGTTTCCAGGACTTTTTGGTGAGTGGAACTAGAAAATACATCCTATTTTGGTTTTGTTTAAGATAAAATACCTCAGGGGTTCTTACAAATTACTTACAGTTCAACTTTAGGACTATCATGTCTTTCATTTCTCTTTTAAATCTATCTGTTGTTTCCCCCACACTAAGAATACGGGTTCTCAAGAATGCCAGAAATTACAAAAAAAAAAAAAAAAAAAAAGGATGATCACATTTGAATTGTTCACCTGCTTTATTCCACATTAACCACACAGCATTCTCGGGGAGCATGACAAGTTCTGCCCCAACCATAACATTACTATAAAACATTTTATAATTTTACTTTTAGTTCTTTTTTTGTCCTTGGATATAACCACATACAGTCAAATTAATAAGTGTTAAAGTCACTTGGACTAATTCTTCTCCCTGTGTGGTTAATGCTACCAAATGAAAACACAGATTGTTTTCAGTTTTATTCATGTATTTTTGATTTTGAGAGATTATACTTTTCAAATATAATTTCATTCTATGATTTTATAAACTATTTGCAGGGTTCCAGAGTCAAAGGTATAAGACAGATGCATGGGAGGAAGCCGGGCTTCCATCCATCTCTGCAGGGACTATGCTAATACTCTCCATGTTGCTAATTTCCGTACATGTGCTCCTGCAGCGAACACAGAAGACTGTTTCGAGAAGGAACTGCAATCGTAATGTACTGACAATATGCCTGTACATGGAGGTGACTTACTACAAGACAGCTATCATCTTAGTCTTATTTGGAAAAGAAAAAGCCCTTTCTTCTCTGGTTTCCAAGATTGGAGTTATAGGAGGAAGGTATCTTGGAGAGAATCCTGTTTTACAGCCCCACATCCCACACCCAGCACAGTGCTTGGCACACAACAGAAAGTCAATCACTATTTGCTGAGAGAACGATGGAATCAGAGCCTGAATATGTGTCATTGTTCCTAGACCTGCTGGTACCAGCGCAGACGTCACATACCAAGGCCTCGTGTCCAGGAATCTTATCCTTTGTGGGAACAGTGTGTTTAGGATTAGGTCTGTAAATGGAGCCCGTCTGAACTCAATGCCTATATTTCACATGTCACAGCTCTAGGCAATAGGTACATGTTTTAGTGTTTAATACAAGGGAAAAGTTTTGAGTCATAAATTTTGCCTTTTCCTTACGAGAAAGGGAAGTTTGCTCAACTGTTTTGAACTCCCACAGAATTAAAAACTTCTCAGCGTTAACCCCCAAAGGGAAGGGCTCAAGAGAAAGCATCAGCTGAGAGGACGAAGCGTACTGTCCTTGGTCCACCATGTGGGAAGTGTGGAGAATTACAAGCAGGGTGGTCGGTGTCCCCACACAAAACACCTGACTCTCCAACCCAGCCTCCAGACCAATAGTGTTTGGAAGAAAGAAATTCTTTCCTCAGTTTCAGGTGGAGAGGGAAAAACAGAAATGAATACACATACACACAAGAAAAGAAATCAGGATAGACTCTTTGTTATGACCAAGGATAACAGAACTTTTTGAAGAATTTATTTTACTCCTTAAGGAGAACTCGGAAACAAAGGTATCGTTAGAATTTCACCATGTGTTGTCATGCCCGGAAACAGACCATCTATCCGGCCCGTGTCCGTGGGAGACAGAGAGTCACACAGGCTTGCTCCAGAATCATTCTCAATCCACCAGAGGAGATAAGACAGCATGTAAACAATTACAGACCAGATGAAACCCTGGCCCATGAGCAAGGATGAGCTACTGTTCCCCAAAGAGCAGGAGACAACCACCATAGGCGATGGCCTCTCTGAAAGCAACCTGGGGGAGGATGGAGAAGATGCTACCGAAGCTGGGCATTGTGAGGATCACAGACGCTCAGGGGCGAGCTTGGCATGCCAAGGCGCTGGCATAGGCAAGGGCTGGGAAAGGCTGAATTCCTATTTGATCAGCATGCCAGGCACATGGAAAGAAATGGGAGATTAGAGAAGCCAGGTAGCCTGGGCCAAGTTATGTAGGGACATGAATGCTGTTGAGGGGTTGAGCTATCTCAGAGGAGGGAACAAATGAGACCCACTTAAGGTCAACAAAGGAGCGCCTGAGTAGCTCAGTCATTGAGCGACTGCCTTTGGCTCAAGTCATGATCCCAGGATCCTGGGATCCAGCCCCACATCTGGCTCCTTGCTGGGTGAGAAGCCTGCTTCTCCCTCTCCCACTCCCCCTGCTTGTGTTCCCTCTCTCACTGTGCCTGTCAAATAAATAAATAAAATCTTTAAAAAAACAGATTTCTGACAAGGAATGTAACTTAATAAGCAGTGTTCACTGTGCATCTACTATGGGCCAGGCTGTGAGTCAGATCTGGAGGACGATGATGAAAAGACATAGCCCCAGCCCCTAAGGGGCTCAGCGCCTGTGGGGAGAGTCAGAGGAGGAAATAATCATTGTGCTGGTGGCAGAGGACAGAATCAGTGGGAGAACTTCCAAGGGGGTGAGGGAAGATGGATGGAGAGTGCTTAATTAGTCCAACCCAGCTCTGGGAAGGGAAGTGTATGTTAGGGTACGTTCGTTAATTTCTACATAACTAAAATCTATTCATGTAAGCAGCCACATATTATTAACTTTCAGAAGTGGAAACCTGTCCAAAACAATTGTACATGTGCAGAATGATGAAGAAATTGAAACAGTTTCTGGGAAAAGGCAATATTAAAGGCCATCAGTCACTGTCCGGGACTATCATGGCTGACCCCGGGGACATGAGGCTCGGCAGAAAGTGCTCCAAACCTCAGATCCTGGACCATGTCTCCTTGGAACAGTTCATGAGGCAGTGGCCCCACAGGCTTTGCTGTTTGGAGAAATAAGTAACCCACACTAGCACTAGAAATTCAAACTGACCAGGTGCCCTCTCTGAGTACAGCCACTGTCTTCACTCCCCACTCCCTCCCCCTGCCACCCAGGAAGGTTATGGTCTGCCCAGGAGGGGGCAGTGATGCAGGAAAATAATTCCTGAGAAGCCAGAGGAAGGAAGCCAGCCAGCAAGCAGGCTGAGTCTCACCTGAGTGGTAACTGAATGTGAGGACGCCATCTGGGGACTTTCCCAACAGAGTAGCAATTGAGATGGAAGATAAACAAGGCTCAGCAGAAATGACAGGGGAGGGGCAGGGGGTGTAAGAAGCAGAAGGCCATGTTCCAAGAACTGGGACAGTTTGGAGACGAGCCACGTGAAAGGACACATGAAAGCCTCATTAATAAAACCAGGCCTGGATATTCACTGGAAGGCAGTGCCAAGAGGACATCCAGGTAGGACACGTGTGCTGCCCACTTGCCCTTGGGATGTCCTACCAAGCACGGCAGCCAGCAGCACCCCACCTCAGAGCTGCCGATCCCCTTTCGGCACCGCAGCCCAAGAGCGGATGGCGGAGTCCAGGCTGGAAAGTTGGATGAACAGCCGTCCCTGTTTGCGTGGGCCATCTTGGTCCTGCTCGGGGCAGCTGGCCACCCTACAGAAGCTTCCATAAGACTCAGAGAAACAGGACTATAAAAGATAACTCCATAGAGAGAGTAACACAACAGACCCTTTCAAGATACTTCTCCACCTGGCCCCCGGCATCCACATGGCAGCGCCATTTTCCCACCATCCAGGCCCGCAAGGATGCTTTGGCTCCCCCAAGTCCAAATCCAAGAAAATATGGTCCAGAGACATAAAGCTCCACGTGGCAGCAGACCAAAGCGTCCCCAGAATGACCCACGCCACACAGAGACTTGGTCTGTCAGGAGCCTCCTTGCAAGCCATGCCTGTGCTCTTGTGATGGAGGCCAGAACTGGCCCAACAAAAGGAAACGTTTCCAAACTCCAAATAAGCCAATCAAAACATAGTGCTTGAAATCCCTCACGACAGGGAATAAATTCCACTATTGCCTCTACACCCAGCCCTTCCAATTCCAGCTGTGAGAAGATCAGCAATGTCTTTCCCTCCCTGACCTGGCTGGCACTCCCCAGGCCAGCAAGTCAACTCACCTTTGTTTGGTGGCTCTCTCAACCCCTGTTACTTCTCCTTGACCGAAGAAAGAAATGACATGGCTCCGTCCAGCCTTCATTCACCATTACTGCCCATCCTCGTGGCCAGGCTGCAAGTCCTAAGGCCTGCACTTTCCCCAAGATGGCAGACACTCATGAAAGTGCTCCTTTTGCTATGCCACAGCGGCATACAAGTCCTGGGGAACACACATTCGGTAGCAGAGATGAGAGGCTGAGAGGTGAGCGCACTTGCTCTCATCTAAGGAGTGCAGACCACACAGTAGGATTGCTTGCAATGACCTAGTCTCCAAGCACTTAAAGACAGAGGATCTCTGAGCAGGGATTGGCCTGATCTCAGACAGAAGGGATGTCTGAGCACAAGCAGCAAGGCCTTCGTTGGGATGGGACTGGGCTCTCCCCTCTCAGGACTCATAGGGGAAGCTGCGTCCGGGACGGTCGACCTTCACCACCGTGTACACACCATGCAACTCACCTTGTGAAAGCGATTTTTAAAAAAAAATCACACAGTATCCCCAAAAAGAAGTCCAGGAAGACAGCATTAGGAGAGGAAAGTGTCTACATCAAAAGCTGAATACTGAGTCCCCAGTAAAAGACCTTACTCTTTTTGGTTTAAGAAATAGGTGATTTGCAAAAAGCTCAGGGACACTGAAATTCAGAGTCCACATGTGCCAAAGCTGATCAGAACAGCATATCCTGCTGCATATACTGTCCCGTATTTGCTCTGTGCCCAGACTGAGAACAGACTACACGTTATTCCAATTAACGTACTCTCGTCCTCTCCTAACAGACCATGAGCTCGCTTTCTCATTAGATCGCTAAATCTTTGGAATATTTAAGGAGCATAACTGCATTTGACCAAGATTACTCACTAACAAAGGAATGAGCTATTCGAGCTCACATGGCGTGCTGCTAAAAGACATTATACACACGGGCCAGAAACAACACGGAAACCCTCCTATCTGGAGAACACGCGAGCGCTCATCTCGCTTGGGGGAAAGGAGCGGACGGTACCCTCCCTATACATTCAAGGGCTATGTCCATCCTCCTCCACCAGAAATTTCAGAAATTGGTATACACTTCCCAAGTTAAAAACGATTCCATAAATAACTTGGAAATGTCAAGTGATATTTCTGAGGCCTGCCAACAGTTTAACCACAATGAAGGCCTTCGCCAAGATATTCATGAAAAGTTCAGAAGAAGTTACTATGAGTAGGATGCCCTCACAGCAAACAGAGTTCTTCTCCTTAGGAAAAAAATGCGTAAATCAATAGTTACAATAAGGAAAGGGAAAATTAGGCTTGGCATAATAGTGGAAGAAAACAGACCCTTAGGAGAACTTTAGAAATGAGACTACACAAAGACTTCATTATTAATATACTATTGTTACTACCAGTGTTAGAAATTCATTCAAACATTTCTCTCATACTTTTCCTTCCCGCAGATTAGATGTAAAAATGTCTTCGCTGAGCTTAAGGGCAAAGGACAGGCACTTGGCTTTGACCGAATGGCTGTATGATCTTGGGTAAGACCCTGTTCCTCTCTGGGGCTCGGATTCCTCACCTGAAAAAACAGAATCCCTGAACGTCCCTACAACTCTGACTTGCTACAACTCCAGATGCCTGTCAGGGCCACAGACCCAGCCCTCTGCCTCCCTGGCGATGGAAAGAGTTAGAGAAAAAGAGAAAAAAAAAAAAACAACACAAAACAGTTGGAGAGGTGTTCTGAAAGGGGAAATCACAGACAGGCAGTCCGTGGCATCCAGGGAAGACAAGAGAAGAGTCAACTGCGACTCCATCCAGAGTGTCATAATGCCTTAGGATTTTACAAAGACAGGGTTTTATAAACACAGAATGGGTCACGTGAGAGTCTGGATTTAACTTCGGGGAAAGTAACTGAAATTCTTAAAAAGGACGCCTGTCTAAGGGGAGGCCAGGGCAGGGGGAGGTAGGTACTGGAAGTCAGATTTAAAAGCTAAAATGAGTAGGAAAAAGTAGCAGGAGACAATAAGAATTTGAAAATCCAGTGGGCACGGAAAGCAAGAGTAGACTAGACGGTAGGTAACAGAATTTTAAACTTGAAAAGAAATCCTGAATCCCATTTAAATGTGGCAGGAAGAGACAAAACACATGCCAGATAAGGTTGGGGGCCCCTTCGCTGGAGTCCACGGGAGAGAGAAGGGGATGGGGAGAAGGGACGCTGGTATAAACAGGTGTACAAGGACCCCTGCAACATGAAATCAATGTGTTCCCTTACTGGCTGCAAGCTTAAGTCAGAATTTACCCTTGGTTAATTTTAGGAAAGTCAGAACCCACCACGATCTGAACACACAGCCTTGTCCTGCATGCCTGGAGTCCAAGGGATCAAAGTTTGGTTCTGCCTTTCAGGGTCTTGTAATCTAAAGCTAACAAGGTAGACATTACACCACCATGTACACATTTAAAGACACGCACAGACCTTAGGAAAATGACATGAGTGCTAATTTCTAAGTGTGCTTAACCTCCTTCCATCCCACCATGCCGGCCTGTAAGAGGAAGCAATCCAGCAAACCCACGGGGTCTGGGAGATGCACCTTCCACACCTCCCTGTACCTAACAAGCATTAATAAATGAAACACACATACACACACACACACACACATAGAAACACAAAAATAAGAGACTATTTGTACAAAACAAAGAGTTTTGCTAACTTTTTTTTAAGATTTTATTTATTTGAGAGACAGAGCATGAGCTGGGGGCTGGGGGGGGGGGCAAGGGGAGACAGGGAAGCAGACTCCTGGCTGAGCAGGGAGCCCAATGTGAGGCTCGATCCCAGGTCTCTGGGATCATAACCTGTGATGAAGGTAGACACTTAACCGACTGAGGCGCCCAGGCACCTGGAGTTTCACTAACTTGGAAAAAAAAAAAAAAAGACTTCCAACCAAGAAAAGCTAAGCCTAGAACAGACTTCTGCATGGGTCCCCATAATCGACTTCTGAGGCCCCAAGTTGAAAGCTTCAGTGAGCTGAAGGATAGGAAGACTCATCACCCTCTTTCCCAGAAAGAGACATAGGCTGAGAGGGATTGCTCACCCCTACCGGCTATGGAGCAAGCACAAACTGCGGAATTCAAGACTCGACATTCAGCCATTTGCCTTCGAACAGATCCTCTGTGGGATCAGCTCCAAAACCACCATGAGGAAGGACAAAAGAATTTACCCCAGAGGCTGGCTGGCTATCAAGTCTTTGGACCACAAGCCCTTCGCTCGTTGACCCAAACTAACCAGTGTTCACTACCCTGTGAAGCAACCAAATGTCAGGATGTTGCCGCTGTGAGGACACGTTCACTCAATGGGAAGTCAGTGCCATTTTGACGGGAGCAGCCATGTTCCACCCAGACTTCGAAGAAGAAGGCATTCCTCGTGTGATGATAATTATGTGTGTAAATGACATCAGCATAGATAATGCTCGACTCCTAAAGGAGTTAAGTTTAAGAACGAGCTAAGGAAGAAACTCAGGAATATAAAATCCTTCCCCTGGGTCTACGAAGGTCTCCAAGACTCTGTTGATGCCAGCGGTGGAAGCGCCTTTTCAGGAAAGGAGATAATTTTCTGGGTGATTCTCCTGAGAGAAGGAGCTGGATGCCTGAGGTCGGAGTGTCACAGTCTCCGTTGTTTCAAACCGCCTGGGTGTCCTTGAGTTGGTCACTTGCACATGCAGAGCCTCTGTTTTATGGACTCATAAAATAAGGCATCAGAGCCAAGTCTGCACCAGCTGTAAAATTCTACGATTCTCTAAGTAACCGTTTACTGCACGGCCAGCAAGGCCGCCTCGATAATCAGAATGATCCAATTAACACAGTGCAATGTAGGCTATCCCAGCTGTAGTTGCAAAAAACAAAAATAAAATTTAAAAAACCAGATTGTTGCAGAGTGGAAGGCATTCAGATCATGAAACCCAGTCACTCTGTTTTTCAAAACAAATGGGAGACTCTGAGGGCCAAAGATGTTGAAAAGCTTTGTTAAATTATAAGCTGATTAGTAGCAGAAGTGAGACGAAGGCTGCCTGACGGGTCCTGTTTGCACCAAGCTGCGATCTTACCCCGCCAGCCTCAGCCCTGCCGTCTGCACCAGCAGCTGCCTCAGCCCCTGCGCCTTTTACGTGACTCATTAAACAGCCTGCATCACAGCTGGGCTCTGCTGGCCGTGGGGTTATTAGTTTTCCAGACTCCTAATCTAGGAGACACTGGAAGAGTGACCTGAAAGGCCTTCGTGAAAGTAGGCCAGGGTAAAATTCTCTAGAAAGTCCTCCGAGAGCCGTTGAAGACAGCAAGCATCTCTTCTCCACCTGCTGGCTTCTCATTTTTATCGGATGAGAATTCTGCAGGTAGAAGATTCGTGGGCAAGCTGGTCCTGATCCCATAACTTCAGGAACCAGACCGCTACCTCGACACCACTCGCTCGCTGTCGCTCAGGCTTCAGGCTGCTGCACAAATCTGCAGACATACAAGTGGGTGTCTGGCCTCAGGCGGCCCCTCCCTCACACCTGGCCCTGTTCCTGGCCAGGCTGGATCTGTGGATTCCAGCAGCCACTGGGCATGGCGGGGCACCACCGGGACAACTGTCCCCACTGAGCTCCAGATATGGACTCTGCAGAGGGACAGCCCTGAAAACCTTTTAGGGACACTCTGAGAACTTCCGTGCAGGGAACAAGGCTGCATCCCACCCAGCATGCTGCCTTGTGTTCCAATACAAGACGATCTGTTCCCAAAGCTACAACGTATGGACGCTGAACCCCAAATCCTGCTGGGTGCACCAACTTGTCACATCTCTCAGACGTGATGCTGTCTGAGAGAGGCCAGACTCATACAGGTCTGTGCGGTATTTCTCTGTTTATGTAAAACCAAAAACAAAAAAGCAAAACTAGAATAGTGACAGAAGTCAGAAGAGGTGATACTTCTGATAGGGGTGATACTTGAGGGCACAAGGAGCTTCCCGGGGTTAGACATGCTCCGTTTCTTGATGTGGGTTTCTGGAATCGGGTGATTCCAAAGGTATGTAGGTATTTAGAAGTTCAGATACGTGTGTGCTTTGTTATATGCACGCTAAATAGGGCTCCATGAAAATTAAAATATTGTGAGGCCCCTGACATCAGTGGAGAACATGCTTCTTCCTTTCCTTCAGCGTAGGGGTGTCTGAGGTTCTCCGGATGCGGTCTTTGCAAATCACAGGGGTCACAGCAATAGCTAGATTACAGGCTTGCAGGCACCCAGGCCGACGCGGAGAGACTTACATGAATGACCTCCTTTGATCTCTAAAGCATTTCCATGGGGTGGACACGAGCCATGTCTCCCCTCACACAGAGAGCATGAAGTCGCTTCATGACCTGAGGGGAAGCAGCGTGTGCAGAGTCACGCAGGAGGTCAGGAGTCAGAACAATGAGGCCAAAGCAACACAGTCTGACTCCAGAGCCCCTGAGACAGAGAGAGAACACAAGCAGGGGGATAGGAGGGACAAGATGCAGACACCTCACAGAGCACGGAGCCCGACGCAGGGCTCGATCCAGGACCCCGGGATCATGACCTGAGCCTAAGGCAGACGCTTCACCAGCTGAGGCCCAGGCGCCCCCGAAGCCTCTGTTCTTCACTGGTCTCCACGGTTCCTTGTACGCTACAGGGCTGGGAGGTTCTCAAGTTGGTAATACTGGGCCTGTTCTCTTTCCCTCCGCCTGAGAGGGCTGTGCCCATATGACACGGTCTGTACACTCAGCATTAAGAGGAAAGAGGACAGAGGCATGGGGGGACGGCTTCTCTCCAGAGGACCATGTTCTAGAGTTCATTCGGGAGGCACACCGAGTTGGGTACAAAGGCCTGCGTAGCCTCTTCTCTTTGCCTCTACCAGCAGAAAGCAGGTGCCATTACTTCCTTGTTGTCGTCTGACCTGATTGCTCCCCCTTAAGAGAAATGCACAGTGGGGGCTACCCAGAATGTTTTCACGTGCTGGGATGTCCTGGAACACCGTGTCTTAACTTTGGACAAAATTTCCACAGCGGGCCACACACTTCTAAGATATGCTTTCAGCCTTCTGAAAATGCTGAGGGGGCTTATTTTCCTTTTTCTAGCTTGTATATTGTTATGACATTAAATATAAGTATGACGTATCCGTAGAACCTGGAGAAGGCTTTAAGTACTCTTTAATTAAATGGTACACAGCTCATGGTTTTCCAGAAGCCCTCTTTTATCCTCTACTGCCTTCCCAATTAGCTCCCTGAAGCTCTCACTATGGGAACCTGTTGGATCATTGATTTCTCGATTAAAAGCAGCCATAAATTACCCTGTAATTTATGTAATGGTGAGCCCTGTAAAAACCCACCGGGGAGAAGGGTAGAAAGCAACTTAATGACAGCTTAGACCCCACCAGCAGCCAGGCCCGGCTGCCCACCCAAAATGTTAACTGGGCTCTATTATGGGAACATGGGATGATGCCCTGCCTGCCCCTGCCCCCCACAGCAAGAACTCACCCACGTACTTTTCAAGTTACTTGGAAAACGGATGGCCTGTTGTAATTTTTTATGAAACAATTGGTCTCCTCTCATCACTGCCCCTGAGCACCTGGGTAGCTCCCTGCCCACAGCTGGAGCCCTGTGTCCACACCCTGCCCCTACCCCAACCCCAGGTGCAGAGTAAAATGTCCTAAATGCAGGCTGCTCAGCAGCAGCCTGGAGGATGGAAATGAAGCTGGGATGCAGGAGGCCGGGGACAGACCCCCATCCCTGCCGCTGCCCTCCGCTCACGACTCTCCCTCCCTCGCCAGGCTGGGGCTTCTCCCGTCTCACCTCAGTGCTCTGCCTGCCAGGCCTGCTCCCCATCATCACATCCCACATCTGCCCACGTGGCCACAGTGACTGTCCCAGAGCTGCAGCTCTCGAGAAGCACCATCCACCCCGCAACTAGCATGCAGCAATCAGGCCCGAACTTGCCATGTGGCCTTGACCACACAGAAGAGGACACCCCGGTCACTGGCCCATTCTGCTTTGCCCCATCGTGGGCCCTGAGAGGACATTCTCGCCCCATCCTGCACCTGCTCTAGACCCTGCAGGTGCCAAGTTCTGCCATGGCCACCCAAGCCCTCCATCACCTTCGGTCCCACCGAACTGCCCCATGAACTCTCCATTTGGCAGACTGGACATGCTCTGCTTCCAATGAGTGGTGAGTGATTTCAGGGACACACGTGATCCTGGACGTGTTAAGGTGTCAGTGTGAGCTCCCTTCAGTGGGAGCAGAAGGGAATCTGTCCC
This sequence comes from Taxidea taxus jeffersonii, assembly GCA_003697995.1. Taxonomy (NCBI): domain Eukaryota; kingdom Metazoa; phylum Chordata; class Mammalia; order Carnivora; family Mustelidae; genus Taxidea; species Taxidea taxus. The sequence goes on along the minus strand of ML105046.1, from coordinate 105,290 downwards.
CAGTGCCCACCTCTTATGCCAAGCACAGCCTTGTTCTCCACGAGCCGCCATAAAGGAACGGAAACACGCACGCACACACAGGTGCACACACACACACACACACACACACACGGAGGCAAACCTACCCTGTTCCTTTCTGCAAAATGGGCAAAAAGATCAATGTTGGCGCTGGTAAAAGAAAGGAAGTAAAAGCCAGGAGAGCAAAAGAGAGGAAGGCTTAAATCAGAAAACAATACTCTTGGATAATTTCAGATAATAAATAAATTTGGTGATCACCAAAATGAATGAATTACAGATTTCCAAAAAAATAAGAAAAAGTGACTCAAGCCAATGTCCCAACCAGAGCAAGAATCACACACTGTTTGGGAAATTGTACATGCAAACGCGGGCAGCCCCAAGGTCATGAGATCCTTCCAGAGAGTCAAGAACTAGTTGTGCCAAGGGGAAAGAAACATGACAATTTTCAAGTTATTTTTGAGAAACCATTTCCTGCCCATTGGCAAATGGCAAAGCCAAAGGGAGGGTCTTGGAGGAGGTTCTTACCTGGTCGTCATAGCGGTAAGTGAGGAACTGCTCCCCCGTTGTGTCTTCGAGAAAACTTCCCTGAGGCGAGAGTGCAAACTCGGGAAGGAAGTAGGCTCCAGGAGACTTCTCTGCTGTGGTCTGAAAGGCAAGGTCACCTGGTTACAAACAAGGCCCCATGAGGACCCCCTGACCGGCAGTCCCCAAACAGGGTGATTCCCAGAGCACCCACCTGCTAACAGCTGTCCCAGGAAGGGACGTGACCTTGCTTAGTAAAGGCCAAGGTGAGACACACCAGGGGTCTGTGTGAAGCACTGTTAGGCCAGGACACCCCGCTGGTCCACCTCAAACTCACACACATGGTACCGATTCCCTGACACCCGCCCTCTCCCCACTGCCCACAACTTTCCAGAGTTTCAGCTACAGCGCAGTTAACTTAAGCACTGTGGTTGCCAACCCACTGTGTCTAGGACTTTCTTTTCCTTCCCTCCTTCCTCCTTTCTTTCCTTCCTGTTTTTGTTTGATGAAGGAGTGAGAAACAAACTTTCTTCTGCACTACGAAAGAAACGCATGTTCACTGTAGAAACCTTTGAAGACACAGATAAACACAAAAGAAAATGTAAATTGCCCTGTAACCCCTCCAACCTATAATCACCACTTTTAATTGTTTGGGCATATTTCCTTTGAGACTTCTTTTTTCTCATAATGCTTTGGATGTTTATAGAAAAATCCAAGGTGAAATAAACATGGCTTTGGCAGGAAGACTCCCTTTGGTTCAAGGAATGCCCAGATTCTGGCATCTGGTCACTAGACGTAAGCCCCCATCGTCAGGGCTGAGGGGATTCAGGAAGAAGGACATCACTCCTCAGAGACTACAGGTGGGTCCAATGGCCCAGTGGACTTGCTGCCATCAGTTGCCAACACCTCCAGCTGGGATCCCTGCCTTGACTGGTTGACAAGGAGGAAAGAGATAAAGGAGATGGAACTCCCCGACCCCCGACACTGCGTGCAGCCCCACCTGGTCCGGGAACGCAGATCGATGACTCTGCCTCCAACAGGGCACCTCACTCCCCTGCTTGGGAAGGAGTAAGTAAGAATCCAAGAAAGAGGCCACGGGTGCTACTCTGAGGAAAACACTCTCTGCAAACAGAGAGCATGAGGAGTAAAAGTCCCCCTCAACTGCCCCTGTTCCCCCAACGGTCACATTCTCAAACTGCAGCAGCAACTTCGGTTAAAGCAAAACATCCATGTGAAGGCCGCACTGTAACAAGGGCAATCAGTAGGTGACCATCTAGGGAAGGCACAGAAAACAGACAACTCTAGGTTTTGGTTGGCACTAGACTGTTCCAAAAACTTCAGACATTTCCTATGACATTTCATTCACAGGAGGTTTTCAGCCCAGGGAGCAATGGGACTCTTCGCAGAGCCATGTGCCACCCCCGCACCCCATCTCCCTTGCCTTGCTTCAGAATGGCTAGCTTCAGTCTGGACTGCTCTCATCTGAAGTGAGGAAAACAGGACAGTCACCCACAAGCCTCGACACACGTTTTCTGGGCAGGTTTTCTCTGAAAACAGAATGCTGTTGTCTGTCGTGGCAGCTTTGCTTCAGAAATTAGTGGGGTCCCTGCAGCCTGCCACAGTGCCAGGGGGTCAGGAGTCTGGCAGGGAAGTCTGTCCAGGCTCCGTCAAAGGTGTGGAATATGTCTATGACACCTGGCCAGCTGACGCTGATGGCTGCTGGAGAGTATTGCTCCAAGTAGCCTGGGAAGGAAAGGGAAGAGGAGCTAATACCACATTCCCCACAGAGGAGCTAATACCACAGACCCCACGGAGGAGCTAATACCACAGACCCCACGGAGGAGCTAATACCACAGACCCCACAGAGGAGCTAATACCACAGACCCCACAGAGGAGCTAATACCACAGACCCCACAGAGACAACGGGCTCTCAGACACTGTAGTGCTCTTTTATGGATCTCAACATGAAGCCCCAGAAAAAGTAAAAAAAAAACCTCTCCAGTACTTAATGTTTTCACACCTCAGTCATTTTTCATGTAGAAAAAATAAATAAATAAATAACAGACTCATCTGGCTTGACTGTACCTATAGCTGATTACCTTCTGCTTTCTGACCTGCTGTTTCTAATGTTTAAATTTTGTCAGGCTTAAAAAAAAAAGAGAGAGAGAGAGACAGGAATGAAAATGTCCATGTGAAAAGAGGAGGCGAACTTAACAACAAGATTTCTTGCTTCTGTGTATGTTTCCTAGGCGGTTTGAGGAGGTGTCAAAGTCTAGTTATTCTCACCAAAGACAAACACATCTAGGGAATCCTCAAGGAAACCCTACATGACTGCAAGACAATGATGGGTTTCATGTCAAGACAGTTCCCTATAAACTGATTACCAACACACCTAGCAAATAGTCTGTAACGTTTAGTTGCCATCATTGTGATTTGCCTCTATTGTTTTTAGAATTCAGAGACTCATAATTTTAAATGCCTAAGGAGGCTTGCCACCTACCACAGAGAAGAAGGCAGGCCTGGAGACCACAAGCGGCTATGTGCAAAGATACAGAAATCCAGTTACCAGAGAGCAGGGGCTGGGAGCCGTGTAGGGTCATCACCTGAAGACTGCTCCCTGAATACAGTGCTTTATGTGTAGCTGACCACATGTTCCACATGTATTTACTGAGCACCTACTATATTCCTGGAGCCATTCTAAAAGCTGTGGGTACCATGAGGAACAAGAAAGATAAGGTCCTTTTTATGGAGGCTTCATTCTAATGGGAAGAGATGCATAATAAGCAAACAAATTCATAAATAATAGAATTAAAGTTCTCATGCTATGAAGAAAATAAACAGGATGATATGGGGTAAGTTGAGTCTGCAGAAAGAAAGGGGGTCAGTGAGGCTGATCCAGGTGGACAAGGAAGAGAGCAGAGAAAGAGGGAGAGAAGGAAGAATGGAAGAAGCAGGACACATGGAGCACTGTGGGCCCAGGCAAGGGGTAAGAGAACCACCAGGTGTATCGCAAACCTTGACTGCTTCATGGAGGATGGGTTAGAAGGGGGCAAGAAGGGAGCCATTCCAAGAACAGAAGGCTGTTGCACTAATCCAGGCAAAAAGGGACGATTCCTTTGATGAGGATGATGGCAGTGAAGAATGGGAGAGCTGATGGACGAACCTATAAGACTTGCCAATGGGTGAGAAGAAGGGAGGAATCAAGGACAATTTCTAGGGTTTAGGCTTGAGCAACAGGCTATAAAGGAATGCCATGGATGGGCAGCCCTGGCAGGAAGAGAGAACAGAGAGGCGATAATTCTGTTTGAGTCACGTGCAGTTTGAGATGCTAGGAGACATCCATGCAGAGAACTTGAGTTGGCCATTTAATACGAAAGTCTGGAGCCCAGAAGGGCAGTCTAAGGCCAAAGACAGATTTGGAAGTCATTGTTGACATCTTCATACATTTATACATACACTCACATCTTCACAGCCATCCAACCTGAAAGGACCCTCCCTAGAGAGTTTGGTGGACAAGGGCTTCTGTCTGGGGCCCTTAATAATTCTAATGTCTAAAGGTGAGTAGAGAAGGAGCAAGCAGAAGAAGTTAAAAGAAGGACTCCTTCAGAGAAGACTGAAGAAAAAAAGAGAAACAGTGGGTCATGGAAGGATTCAGCATCAAAGAGAGTGGCCAACTACCCTGAACACCTCCGAGAGACTGAATAAGACAAGGCCAGAGAAAGGTCTGCTGGGTGTGGCAACAAGGAGATCTTTGTTAACCTTGACAAAAGTAGGTACCGTGGAGTGGCGGGGACCATGGCAATGGGTTTGGGGACTGGCTGGGAGAAGAGGAAGACAAGACCAGGAAAGGACACTTAGAACAAGGCGATGGTGAAAGGGGATGTGGAAGTATGGGCAGGATTTTTAAAGACTGGAGAAACGGGAGCATGTGTGCTTGGTTATGAGAATCATCCAGTGGTAAGAGAGACTATGGAAGAGACGAGAGATCACTGCAGGAGTCAAGCCCTTGAACAGACAAGGATTGGGGTCCAACCTGTGTGTGCAGAGCCTGGCTTTCTGAAAGAGAAGGGTCCTTGGTCCATGTAAGTCTACACCATACCACACCCGCTGGCAGACCCCCGACTTTGACCCTCCATCTTCACTGTGCCTGCTCCTCGGACACCCTTCTACTGGGTCCCAAGATCATCCACCTGTGTCTCTCTCCCCACTTTCTTACCTCCCAGCTGGCTCTCTCACCTGGGCTCCCCGTAACTGCCCTCCAGCTGAAAGAGTGGGCCACCCTCATTGTCTTCCAAACAGCTGCCTTCTGTGGCAAGGTGGGACCGTCCTAAGCCTGCTGTGCATGACATCTTCTGAAGGTTCCTTTTGTCACTCCACAATGCTTCTCTGCGATCAGAGGACTCATGACTGTTTCCCCATGACTTAAAACTTCTACAGACACTTAATTAGCTCCAATGAGCTTTCTTTTCTCTGCTTAAATTCGGATTGGGTAAAATGAGGTCTGTTTGCCCTAGGTTTTATTCCTATCCCGGGCTTCTGCCTCTCCCCCCAGGCCCACTGAGGTGTCGCATGTTGGAGGACGTTCCCTAGGGCTGAGAACAGCGTCTCCCTCGTGTCCACCCATCCCTGACCGCAGGTGTGTGGGCAGTAAGGAGGGAAGACTGGTGGGTTCCACTTTCTGAGCTACGCAGGACAGGATGCTTCCTCAGCAACCCCACCTGTAGGGTTCACGGTCAGCGGCCCCTGGGCAACGACAGATCCCCTCCACCCCCCATCCCATTTTTGTTTCCAAAAAAAAGAGGAAGACTTTATACTTGTCTCTTTTTTTCAAAATCCTTACTCCTGAGTAAATTTCTCATCATTCAAGAGTTGACTCTAAAACTCCACTCCAGTTCAAGTCCTCTCCCTCCATGGCAGCAAGGGCGCACCAAGGTCACAGGGCACCACCAGGATTGCCTGAACTGTAAAAAGGCATGTGGGGATGTCCCACGATTATGAAAGCCCTGCACTTCAAAAGCCCTTCTCAATCTCCTAATCCAGCCTGTCCACCTCAAAAATCCTGCCAGATGACCTTGCAGACTCTACTTGAATACCTTTCGTGATGGGGAGCTCACTCCCTCCCAAGGCAACAGGGATCTGTCAGAATCTAGGAGGCTCGTGGACACTGAATTGATCAGTAGTGGCCCACGGCTCTGCAGTTGAGGTTGAGGTGCCCCAGCCACCAGCACCGCTCTCCCGGCCTCCTCTCCCACAACATCCCCCCAACACCTCCCCCACAAACACGCACATTCAGAACTGAATTCTCAAGGCTGAGCCCAGTAAGCACCTGAGTCCCAGAATTACAGAACGCAAGGAACTTCAGAGACACTCGTATCCCAGCCCCTCTCCTGGAGCAGGCTTTCTCCTGCAGCATCTCCGACCACCCCACAGAGGAGTCACAGGAGGCCCTCTGGAGAGCGAGCCGGGGAAGACGGAAATCAAGCACACTCAGCTTCCACTGTGAGGCGGGATTTGTGAAAACGGTCCCCTTTCATCTCATTTTGAGGTGAGTGCTGTTTGTCTCTTTTCACACGCGAAGAAACTAACACACGGGAGGCCAGGTGATCTGACCGGGGGCACAAGAGCTCCCCACGGGCGAGTGCAAGGTCAGCTCTGTTCCGTTTCCCTGCCTCCAACAGTGGGAAGCAGTCTGAGAAGAACCGGGCCTTCCTTTGGGAGCCAACTGGCTGAGTTCAGTGGTGGCTTCTGAAAGCAAGTGTGGTGCCGGTAACAGGCCTCCGAGAACACGCGTGGACATCCTCACCCAGATGGGAGCGGACTTCTGGCATGTCAGGGAGGTGGCGTGCACGGCTCCTGGCAGGGTGAGGTGACCCAAGAGGTCAGGCCCTGGAGGAGCAAGAGTGGAAGGGAAGGCAGGGGGAGGGAAGCCAGGCCAGGAAGTGTGCAATCTTCCCAGGGCACAGATCCAGGGCCCAGAGAGAGCCTGCCAAAATGCATCACCCCCCACCCCGAGCCGCTGTCCGCAGCTGCCGAGTCACCAGGGATGGGGTCGGGAGAAATCCAAACCGCCCCTCCAGGGACCATGACTCTGAGACCTGGGGACGCAGCTGCATCTCCAGCTCCCATTCTAGCTGAAGACTTGGACTTTGGCAGGAGGAAATAACCATACAACGTCAATTTGAAGACAAGATTTCAGGGTCCCAGGCCTTGATCTGTACTCCATAAGGATGGAGAATGCCTATCAGGACAGAGCAAAAGGCTTGGCTGATACAATGAAGGAGAGAGAAGAGGGAGAAGAGGGTGTCCTCTAGTAGAGAATGGGACCGCTTTCACCTCAAAGGTCAGGCAGTCACAGTTGAGAAAAAATACAATGTGATTCTCATGGAAATTCAAGAGGCCAGTCTACACACTTCTCCCAGCTTGGTCTGAACACACCCGTGGAGCGTGCACCTCCCTCCCCAGTGTGAACGCAGCTAAACAGTCCCCCCCCACCCGCCCTACGTCACTAACCTCGATAGCCTTGCGGTCAGGGAAGGCCACCAAATCTTTTTCCCACATGCCATCGTGAAGCCATGTCTCTGCACTCTGAGAGCCAGACTGCACGGTCCCCAGTGTACACGTCACTGTCCTGTCCCTGTGCATCAGCCCACATTTGAGCATCACGCCTCTGTCTATACCCTTGTCGTGGCCACGAACACCACCCAGGAGCAAGGCCGAGACCCCACCCTTCACCAAGTCAAGAAGAGCCTGTCTCCAGGCCAACGGTGACTGCACCCAACCGCAGTCCCCTCCTCTCAGATGTCCACCTGTTGGCCCCTTTGGGATTCAAGAAACACCTTGCCAGATGCTTCATGTCTGCAGTGACACAGACAATGCTCAAAGATGGGGACGGGAGTCCTGAGATCCCAACAGATCTCAGTAGGTTGGGACAGAAGCTAAGCGCACGAAGGCAAATTCCTGAGCCATAATGCAGGACTCCTCTTCCCAGCACTAGCGCTTAGGGGGAAACTATTAAGGTTCCCATCCGGGACACGAATGCCCAGGAACCCGAATGCCCAGGAACCCAGTCTCAATTCACGGCAACCAAGATCTGTAGGGGGCGAGTTCACCATCTGGATGGGAGTTTGGGACCGCTCCTCCCCGTGGTCCTATTGGATGAGTCTAGAAGTGTGCCTCCAGGCGGAGCAGGCAGAACACCCCAGTCCTGCAGATGGCCTGCAAGGACCACATTCTCTGGAGGGTCCTGGGGGTTGCTCGTCCTGGCCTGGATGGCACCTGGAACCTTACAGTGCGCACCTGCCAGAGCCCGTGGGGGAAAATCAGCTTAACCAATATTATTGAAATGCAGCATACCAACCGCATTCTTACTCCAAAAAGGCTGATGTGCCTTTTGTCTCTTGAACCTGCAATGGTTGTTTAAAAATTAAAAAAAAAAAAAAAAAAGGAAAGAGAAAAACATTCCATTTTGTTTTTTCAAGTAGGATGGGACTTTTCAAAGTCCTAGGTGTCCTAACACTCGCACCTAAAACCCAATTTATATATGTGAAACACATATATGTAAAACACGTGCCCACGTACACATACGAAACACAGGTACTTTGGCAGGATTGGAAAAGTGGGCTGAAAGAAAATCCGTTTTCAGATGTTTTGGTTACTTTTTAAAAAGCTTTGCTAGGGATCTAAGATCTGTCTTCCCTACTTACCATCAACTAATTAATATTGTTTTACTGACGGGCGGATACTATTAGGTTGAAAGACCGAATATTTGGATAAATATCTGGGTACATCTTGGCCAACATGCCACGTAGCTTCAAGCTTCACCGTCAACTCAGAGTCACGATTTCAAAAGAAGTATGAGCGGCAGATCCTTCCGGGTCCCTCCTAGAGCGGCTGGGTGGGGTGCGCCTCCCGGGCCTGCATATTCAGAACCAGCTGCTCCCCACAGAAGGTCGTTCCCTGAATGTGTCGCATTAAGACTCTCTTTGGCAAACGGGGATTTGGAGCTAATAGGCATCATTCACAGCACTAGCCTGCCTGTCACTAAACATGTACTCTCTCATCTTCTCTCCTCCTCCCCTTCACACACATGCACACGTGCACACACATGCACACACACGTGTGCACACTCACGTACACACATGCACACTGGCGAGCAGATGGCCTGAGCCAAAGGCAGAGACTTTAACTCATTGAGCCACCCAGATGCCCAGCATCTTTGCTTTTTAAATCGAGTACAGGGACACATGGGTGGCTCAGTGGGTTACACCTCTGCCTTCAGCTCAGGTCATGATCCCAAGGCCCTGGGATCGAGCCCCGCACCGGGCTCTCTGCTCAGCAGGGAGCCTGCTTCCCTCCCTCTCTCTGCCTGCTTCTCTGCCTACTTGTGATCTCTGTCTGTAAATAAATAAATAAAATTTTTAAAAATAAATAAATAAATAAACTGAGTACAAACAAGTCTCTTATTTTACCGGAGGGGTGGCGAGGGGAGATCCCCAGAGCCTGGCGCATCCCAGCAATCTGGGTTTCACAGCATTGGTGACCCGGCCCCTGTGTGTTTATGAAGCACCTACTATGCTCCAAGGCTGTTTCTGACACAGAGAATTCAGCCGTCGACAAAAACAGATGAAAATCGCTTTTCCCGAGGAGCTTACGGTCTTAACGAGGCGGAGCAGGAAATGAGCAGAAGAGAGAAGTCAAGGGTATAGCACATCACATGGGAGAGGACTTGAGGGAGAGCACAAATTGCAGTTTTAAACAGAGTGATCAGCAGGGATGGGACGAGCACCGGGTTATACACAACGGATGACTCGCTGACCGTTACATCCAAAACTAAATTAAAAAAATAAAAATAAATAAATAAACAAAGGGGTTGGAGTGGGCGCAGGTAGGTCAAATGCCCTGTGGCATCACTTTTTTTTTTCTGGTTTTCAAAAATGACAAATTGGAGCCTGCCACTTTCCTGGGAGGTTTCAAAATATCTGCGTTCCCGAAGACCCCTGCGGGGACCGCAGGGTTCTGGACCCGTTGGCTCCTACCTACAGCAGCCACGTGACCCTTTGCTCCTTGGCCCCAAGTGCCTCTCCGCCTGCACAGCCGTCTAGCTCCGGCCCGGTCAGGTCCCAGTGCTCCTCCCTGGTAGTTCCAACATCTCCCACTTCCAGGGAGCCACAGCCCGACCCGTGGGGCCCCAATAACACGAGCACGGCATCAGCGTGCAGAAAACACGACTTGCGAACAACCGATCACTTATGCAGGCGTGCTATCTCTGCTGTCAACCTTGGAGCCCATTCCTGGGTATCGGGCAAATCTGTGTGTACCTCATGCATGAATCTGCATTAACTCAGTAGCAAGCAAGCAAGAAGAAAAGAAAGAGAAAGAAACAGAGAAAGAAAAAGAAAAAAAAAAGGAAAGAGAAAAAAAAAAAAGCATTACCAGCTCTTCCTGATTTGGCCATGAGACACCACCCAACCTGACACAGTCCAGAAACACGTCAGGGACATATTCATGTTTATTCAAGATTTTTTTCTCACCCCCACAGCTTTATTTCTTTCAGGAAACAGCTCGTCTGTGTGGCTGAAATCATGCAGGCTTTCAAAATGCAGCCTTCCAAGAGAAGAGAAAGACAGAAATGTGCTGTTTGCACATACTCTGAGAAACATTTACATTCATCATAAGCTGGTTTGTTTTTCTAAGCTTAGCAGGGCAGGAAGTCTTCAGGGCTAACACGTCAGCAGAGCTGCCAAATGTGCTGAGGGGGTGCTCCTGCCTTTCGGGATTCTTCAACGAGCAAGACACGCGGAAGACGGTGATGTAGACACAGGGTGTCTTTGGTCTGTGTGGACAAAGGGAGCTTATTTCCACAAACTACCCAAAATCTAGAGGTTTTTCACATAAAATGCTAAAGAAGGCTTGAAAACTAAAAGCGGTGCTTTTATTAAATTAAGTTCCTAACGAGGTGCCTGGGTGGCTCAGTCGGTTAAGCATCAGACTCTTGGTTTTGGCGCAGGTCGTGATCGCAGGGTCGTGAGATGGAACCCCCGTCGGGCTCCACACTCAGCGGGGATTCTGCCTGAAACTCTCTCTCTCTGCCCCTCTGCCTCTCCCCCTGCTCACATGTGCTCTGTTCTCTCTCAAATAAATAAATACATCTTTTTTTTTTTTAATTAAGATGCTAACATCAACCCCAGTAGTAACAGAGCCATACTGGAACCATAAAATCAGCAGGAGAAATGATTACAGATGCATTACCTTTTGTTAGAAAAGGAAAAGAGAGAGAGAGAGAGACAAACTATAATCTTTGACCCAAGTGGGGTGTTGGTCAAGGTATAGATTTATGAATTTAAGTTGAAATATTTTAAGGTCCGATTTTAATTTCCTTTTTAAGATTTTATTTATTTATTTGAGAAAGAGAGAGAGTCTGAGAGACAGTGAGCATGTGAGGGGGAAGGTTAAGAGGGAGAAGCAGACCCTCTGCTGAGCAGGGAGCCTGATGCGGGACTCGATCCTGGGACTTCAGGATCATGACCTGAGCTGAAGGCAGATGCTCAACCAGCTGAGCCACCCAGGCGCCCCGATTTTAATTTCTTATTGATGCATGGAATGAGAACTCATTTCTTTTGAGTGCTTAAAACAGCACCATATCATTCCATATTTGTTTGACCTGAAAATGTCACATCGTTTTCAGTCCTGCGTAAACACAGGATTCGTTTACTAATGGTACCAGACATGTGGAGAACCAGTCACACACCAGCCACATTTGGCGACGCTGGACACATGTTACAATTGGGGATAGATGCTCAAGCTTAGAAAGGGGGCTGGATCTGAAGTTGGGAGTCCAGGCTCCAGCCCACCTTCCCAGGAGACTGTGCAGTTTCTGGGACCTGCTTCTGGTCTCCAGGTCCTGCTCACCACATCGTTAAGCAGGAGGGCTGTCTTCGGTGAGCTCCGAGGTTCCCCACGACTGGAGGGAAACCAGGCAAGAAGATGAAGGTGTGGTAATTTTGTTTGCTTACTGTATTTTTTGTATTATCAAAGGAATATTTTGGTATGAATTTAGAAATCCTCCTGCACACACACACACACACACACACACACACAAAATACCCAGCAGTCAAAGCAAAACTCTGGCATCCTTCCTAAGGAGAGTCATTGCATTTTCTTAACCAAAGGCAGGCCTAGGAGAGAAGAGCAGAGCGACCCACTTAGTGACTCAAAGGCCCCTCATATAGAGCCTCGTGAAGCCCCATGTTAAAAGCAAAACACAGAATAATTTTGGGATAAAAGACCTTAACCTTTTTCTCCACGCCCATCCCCCACTCCTGCCACTACCGAGAGGGAGCTCTGTAAGGAACATCTGTGCTGAGACTGTTTCCTCACCTGTAAAATGGAGGTGAAAACCATATACGTCCCCCAACTACTTAATAAAATAATGCAAATGGTAATGCTCTTACAATTGTTAGGAAGCTGCACAATGTCTGATACCATGACTGTTATCACAAAGTCCCCAAGACACGTTTTTAAAAGAAGCAATAACACAAGCATGTCCTGAGTCCCTCCTCTGTGCACCCACTGGGCTAGGCAGCAAAAACCAAAAAGGCACAGTCCGCGCCCTCGGGAGCCCACCGTCTGGGGCTGGGTGTGGGCTCAGAACACTGGGAGCATATGAGAGGGACCAAGTGGTAGAGGGAGGAGGAGGTCCCTGAATGCATCATGAACACAAAAGCCACCATGCTGAGATGTAAAGAACAAAGAGGAATTAGGACAATGGAGAGAAGAATGGGGGAATGGAGCCTTCTAGAATAACACAGGCATAATAAACAGTGTGAACAAACCAGAAGACTAGAGAGAGCAGGGCAGGTTGGATGTGTGGCAAGTAGCCCGTTGTGGCTGTAACACAGAAGGAGAGAGAAGCCAGGGGAAGCTGGAGAGGCAGGATTGGGCTGGGGAAGGGGGTCTGGTGGCACAGATCCAGAAGTCCATTCTTATCCTTGGGAAGCACCAGAGGGATTAAATAGACATGGGAGACTATGATTATGGAGACTGGATAGGAAGGGGAGACACAAGGCCAGGAGACCTACAGTAGGCTACTGTAATACCCAGCAGAGAACCAACCATGGTGATGAGGAGAGAGAGGGGAATGAGCCCTAACAAGATAACATATCTCAGAACTCAAGAGAACAATTATGCCAGCGTGTTTCAAATATTATGGATACATGAAAATGTTTTAGAAAAAAAAATCTAAATGATGAAAATGGACTCTTGGGAAAAAAATGGAAGATCTCAATGGTCCTTTAACAACTAAAGAAATAGGATCCCTATATAACATTCTCCCCATGGAGGAAACAATACATCTGGAAGGTTTTAGAGGTGAGCTCTACAAAACATTTGAAGTGTAAGTAATTCCAATCTTTAAAAAAAAAAAAAAAGATATTTAAAGAACAGAAAAAGAGAAACCCTCAATAATTCATTTCCTGAGATTATCACCTTGATAACAAAACCAGGCAAGAACAATGCAACAAAGAAATTACATCACAACCTCACTCTTAAAATGAATGCAAAGTCCTGAAACAAAATATAAGTAAAGTAAATCTAACACTGTATACAAAGAAACCACCCACGGAAGGGCAGATCAATCAGTCGTGGCGTATTTGTGCCCTGGAACCCAACAGAACAGGAAAAGGGAATGATCTCAGCTTCGCACATCAACCCAGATGAAATTTCCAAGCACGGCATGGAGCAGAATGGCATGATTTCATTTGTATACAATTCAGAAAGGGCTGACGCCACATAATATATGATTGGGAGATACAGACTCAAGAGGCAAAGGCAGTATAGACACAAAGTTGTGGTTAGCAGATGGGAGGATGTGGTAAGAAAGGGACACACAAGGAACTTCAGGGCTACTGATAATTTGGCATTGCATGAGCTCCATGGTGAGTACTCAGATGTCTATCACATCATTGTTCCTGGGCCATCTCCTGTACGGTTGTGTAGGTCGGGTACTGCACACAAGCACAGGACCATCCTTCATTAAAAATCATGTTATGGGGGCGCCTGAGTGGCTCAGTCAGTTAAACAGCTGACCCTGGATTTGGGCTCGGGTCATGATCTCAGCGTCATGAGCTCGAGCTCATGTCACACTCCAGGTCAGCAGGGAGTCAACCTCAGTGTCTCCATCTCCCTCTGCTTCTTCCCCCCACCCTACTCCCCGCTTCTCTCAAATAAATAAATAAACCTTTTTAAAAAATCATGTTATCAGCTTAGGGTGGAAATCATTCCACAACACATGTAAGTGAAACCATGATGCCGTGTACCTTAAACCTAAACAGTAATATGCCAATTACAACTCAGTGAAATTGGGAAAAAGACATGTTATATAAATTGCTTTTATATATATTACATATATTTCGTATTTAGAGATAATAAAATAAGTTTTAAGTCAGACCTGTAGTACATGCATGTTTATATTTCACACTAAATAAACATATCCTCTTCTATCAATGGGAAAGTGGTGGCTCATTCAAGAAATTCTTCAGGGCCATAGGTAAATTAGAAAGAAAAAAGACAAGTTCAGACCCCTCCTCAATCAATGCACTGAAATCAATTCCATGTGAAAAAATATATAAAGGCTAAAAAAATATAGATATATATCATATATAATATATATTACCACTATCTTATAGACGCAAGAATCATGAGAGAAAAGTCTACTATCCACCTGTCTTCCCAGTGTAATTTACTTTTTCTTCCCTCCAGAACTTTTGACCATACCTAGGCTAGCTGATGTAAGTAAACATCTACGAATGGGGCTTCCTAAAAAGACTGTTTCTACTGACTGCTCTCTTTCCATGTGTGTGGGGGGGTACACTCTCCCGTTGGTGTGTGTTTCACATTTTTGTTGAGACCGGACATTCTAAAGAACAGAATGTGGCAACTCAGAAAAGCTTTTCATCTTCACCCTTAGAAGCCAGACACTACCCGCATACGGGTACGTCTCTGCGCATGTCCTTTTCCACTGGTCCTGACTACAACCCTTTCAGGCTCAGCCTTGTCCTCGTTCAAGGACATTTGGCAGTCAGAGCTGCTTCGCTGTGGCCTCCTCCCCATCTGTTCCTCTCCCTCCATCCTCTCTGCTGCTGCAGCTGTTGGAACGCTAGGTCCCCTCAGTCTGCTCTCCACGCCTCTCAATGTTTCCCTCAAGACTGCCACTCTGTGGTTCTCCACTGGGTTCCATACTCCTTCACACCCTTGCGTTGCTTTCAATTCATCCACTGAATGAAAATGAAAATGAAAAGTCCCATTTCTTTTCACCTTAAGGAAGCCCTTTGGGAATTTCTCAAACTCAACACCCAAGGAACAAATAATCCAATCAAGAAATGGGCAGAAGACATGAACAGACATTTCTCTAAAGAAGACATCCAAATGGCCAACAGACATATGAAAAAGTGCTCCCCATCACTCGGCATTAGGGAAATACAGATCAAAACCACAGTGAGATCCCACCTCACACCAGTCAGAATGGCTAAAATTAACAAGTCAGGAAATGACAGATGCTGGCGAGGATGCGGAGAAAGGGGAACCCTCCTACACTGTTGGTGGGAATGCAAGCTGGTGCAGCCACTCTGGAAAACAGCATGGAGGTTCCTCAAAAAGTTGAAGATAGAGCTACCTTATGACCTAGCAATCACACTACTGGGTGTTTACCCTAAAGATACAAATGTAGTGATCGGAAGGGGCATGTGCACCCAAATGTCTATAGCAGCAATGTCCATAATAGCCGAACAATGGAAAGAACCTAGATGTCCATCAACAGATGAATGGATAAAGAAGATGTGGTATATATATATATATATATATATATATATATATATACACACACACACACACACACACACACACACACAATGGAATACTATGCAGCCATCAAAAAACCCTGAAATCCTGCCATTTGTAACACCATGGATGGAACTAGAGGGCATTATGCTAAGGGAAATAAGTCAGTCAGAGAAAGACAATTATCATATGATCTCTCTGATATGAGGAATTCTAGAAGCAGGGCAGGGCAGGGCGGTGCGTGGGAGTAGGGAGGGGAAAAATGAAACAAGATGGGACCAGGGAGGGAGACAAACCATAAGAGACTCTTAATCTCAGGAAACAAACTGAGGGTTGCTGAGGGGCTGGGAGGGAGAGGGTGTCTGGGTGATGGGCATTGGGGAAGGTGTGTGCTATGGTGAGTGCTGTGAGATGTGTAAGCCTGATGATTCACAGACCTGTACCCCTGGGGCTAATAATACATTATATGTTAACAACAAAAAAAAAGAAAGCCCTTTGGGTCTCTGGCAGAAGCTCCTTAAGGACCCTTCATGAGTTGGGACTAAAGGGCCTGCATCTGTACTCTTGCATACATGGCGCTGCTCAAAGCTGCTGGGAGTGGCTACCATCCCAGCCAGAGCAAGAAGCAGGCATAACCAATGCCCCTGGAGCCCTGAGAGAACCAGCTGGCCACAAGCAGTCTCCTAGGGCACTAGGAGAACTCTCCTCTGTCCCTAATCCCCATTCTCTTCCCCAAGGGGAGAAAAGCTCTGAGCCTTTATCCTAATGTGGTCTCCCTCTATAGGAACTGGCAGAGCCTGAATCCTGTCTCCAGACCAGCCTACCTGTCTGCTCCAGAACCAACTCTTTGCTGGAGGGGTGGTTGACTTTAGACAGCCTTGGGGGAGAGCAGCATGAACCAACTCAGTGTGCAATCACCATAGGACTGCATGACCTTACGTGACTCTGATAGAGCCGCTGTACGGAATAAAATAGATTCAATGCATATAGATCTTGGTGCAGGAAAAATCTTCAGAAGTACAATATCAAAGGCAGAAACCTTAAAAATATTGATAGAGTTCCTACCAAAATTAAAATTTTAAATACCATTTAAAAGTCAATACCAAAAAATGAATAATCCAATTAAAGGGGCAGAAGACATGAACAGACTTTTCCCAAAGAAGACACATGAAAAGATGCTCAGTATCACTCAGCCTCAGGGAAACGCAAATCAAAACCACAATGGGATATCACCTCGCACCTGTCAGAAGGGCTCCAGTCAACGACAAAAGAAACAACAGGCGGGCAAGGATGTGGAGAAAGGGGAGCCTCGTGCACTGTTGGGGGGAACACAAACTGGGGCAGCCGCTCTGCAGAACAGTGTGGAGGTTCCTCAAGAAGTTGGAAACAGAGCTACCCTACAACCCAGCAATTGCACTACTAGGTATTTGCCCAAATAGAAAAATACTAATTTGAAGGGATACATGTCCCCCAAGGTTGATAGCAGCATTCTCGACAATAGTCAAATTATGGAAAGAGCCCAAGTGTCCATCAAAGGATGAATGGATAAAGAAGATATGGCGTGGGGGCGCCTGGGTGGCTCAGTGGGTTAAAGCCTCTGCCTTCGGCTCAGGTCATGATCCCAGGGTCCTGGGATCGAGCCCCACATCGGGCTCTCTGCTCAGCAGGGAGCCTGCTTCCTCCTCTCTCTCTGCCTGCCTCTCTGCCTACTTGTGATCTCCGTCTGTCCAGTAAATGAATAAAATCTTTGAAAAAAAGAAGAAGAGGTGGCATGTATGTACGTGTATATCTGTGTAATGGAATATTACTCAGCCATCAGAAAGAATGGAATCGTGCCATTTGCAATGACATGGATAGAGCTAGTGAGATAAGCTAAGTGAGATAAGTCAGAGAAAGACAAATCCCGTATGATTTCACTCCTATGTGGGATTTAAGAAATAAAACAAGCACGGAGGGAAAAAGAGGAAAATGAAGGAACAGACTGTTAGGTATAGGAAGCAAACTGCTGGTTACCCGAGGTAACCAGGACGCGGGTGGGGGTGGAGGACACAGGTGATGGGGCTGAAGGAGGGCACATGTCGTGAGGGGCACCAGGTGTTGTGGAAGAGTTAATCACTAACTTCTACACCTGAAACTAGTATTACCCTGCATGGGAACCAACTGGAATTTAAATAAAAACTTTTTTTAAAAAATCCTTTCTAAGAAAAAAAACTGAAGTGAATAATAAAACATTAAAATATTTTAAACATAGGTAACAAACAGAAGGTTATTAACTTCAGTGTATAATTACAGCTTTTTAAAAATCAGCAGGAAGATGAAGAACAGATTAAAAGAAAAACAGGGAAAGACATGAATAGGAAACCCATAAAAGAAGACACGAACACAACCTTAAACTTACGGATATCACCACCAGTAAAAAATAGATCTCAAACACTTATCAGATTGGCAAAGACTCTTTAAAATACTATCCAGAGGGACGCCTGGGTGGCTCAGTTGGTAAAGCGGCTGCCTTTGGCTCAGGTCATGATCCCAGCGTCCTGGGATCGAGTCCCACATCGGGCTCCTTGCTTGGCGGGGAGCCTGCTTCTCCCTCTGCCTCTGCCTGCCTCTCTGTCTGCCTGTGCTTGTGCTCTCTCTTTCTCTCTAATAAATAAAATAAAAGCTTAAAAAAAAAATAAAAATAAAATACTATCCAGAGCCAGCAAGGGTCATGTTTAAAACACACTGCAGCAAACTAGACTTTCAGATGTTTAAATTCAGATAAAGAACCACTGCAATCTTCCTTTTAAAAATCTGCACCAAAAAATTGCTGTCTCCCAAATACAATGTCAGAACAAACCCATGTTTAAAAGCTGAACTGGATGGGGTACCTGGGGGGCTCCGTCGGTTAAGAGTCTGCCTTCGGCTCGGGTCCTGGGGTACCCCGGGGTCCTGGGATCGAGTCCCATGTTGAGCTCCCTGCTCAGCGGGGAGCCTGCTACTCCCTCTCCCTCCACCTGCCGCTCCCCCTGCTTGTGCTCTCTCTCTCTCTCTCTCAGTCAAAAAAAGTTAACAAAATCTTTAAACAAAAACTCTGAACTGGATAAAAGTACAGTACCAGATAGGACGCTGGGGACATAAGGCACCTCAGCGCATCCGTGCGCGCCTTCCTTCAGTGTTTTTTGAGCAGCGGCTCTATGCCGGACCACGTGGGAGGCCCGATGACAGTGGTGAAAGATACGGACACCAGTCTACCCTCAAGGAATTTATATTCTCAAGAAAGTATCACCAGAGCATTTCAGACCAATTTTGCTAATTTTAAAATATGGGAATTATATGTCTGCTGGACCCCCCCAATCTACTACTGAGGAATGTGGAATACATTCTACTACTGAATCCCCCCAACCACTACTGAGGAATGTGGAAACATCACTCCAAGTTACCTGCAAACACGAGCCTCCCTGGGCCCGCTTAAGTCCTAAGTAGCTTATGGGGGAGGAAAAGAAAGGGACAGAGAATTCACCTGCTCCAGACTACAGAAAGTTCCAGCTGCATCCTAGTTCTCTCCCTGCAAGAAGAGAACACAGGAAATTAGCTAGTGGTGGTCTGCGTGATGCAGGAAAGATGGGAAGACATCCTGGTCCCCACCTCTTTCCGAGAAGTCCTGTGTCCCATCCAGTAGCCACTGGGCAAGGCGGCAAGCAGGCGTTCCAAACATGACCACGGCCGTCCCCCCAGGGCATGTCTGAAACCACAGATCGTACAAAACCCTGGACCGCCTATGTTTTCTCTACCTGTACCTACCCATGATCGAGTTTAATGTATGAATCAGGCACGGTAAGAGATGAACAGCAAGAACCAGGAACAAAATAGCAACTGTAACAATACACTGCAGGAAAGGTTACGTGAATGTGGTCGCTCTGTGTCTCCCAATATCACACTGTTCCATACTAACCCTTCTGCTTGCCCTTCGTCTTCTCAGGAGGACGGGAGGTGACACCACGCCTGTGCGAGGAGATGACGGCTCGTGCCTTCTGGGAAAGCGTCAGAAGGAGGATCACCTGCTTCAGGGCTGCAGGTGATCCCAGGTAACCGGAACTGTGGGAAAGGAAGCCTCGAGGGAGGGGGGCCCCTGTGTTCTGAGTTGGGACGGGCCGTAGGTGTAAAATAAACACCTGACTCCAAAGACTTCGTGTGAAGCATCTCACTGAGAATTTTTTATACTGTTTACGTGTTGACATGACCATATTTGGGTATTTGGGGTAAAATGAAATACATCACTAAAACTGATCTTGTTTCTTTTCACTTCTTTTAACCCGGCTCCTGGGAGCCATACGGAGACATCTGCGGCTTATATCGCATTGCGTTTGAACAACACAGTACAGGACCCCGGGGTAGTTCTTACTTCCCTGCAAGTTCTCAGAAGGAAGAGCCCTGGTCTAAGGTGGGCGTCCCCAGCTTCTCTACTCGCCAAGATGCAGAGCTGGCTTCAAGACTAAGCACATGACACCTGAAGGGGCTTCAGAAAGGAATAATCCAGACCCCACAGCACTGCAGACCCCACGCCCAAGGAGTGTCCACCCGCCGCCCAGCTGTTGGCTCTGGTGAGAATGGCCATCCATCGCAAACCAGCGCGAAGCAGTTTAATTGCAAGAACACACCTCAGAGAGGCCACCTTCCAGCGCCACAGTGGAGCCGGACAGCCGGATTCAACGTGATTCTTGAACAAGAAGCCATAAAGAGTGTGGGGCACCTGCGCGGCTCCATGGGTTAAAGCCTCTGCCTTTGGCTCAGGTCATGATCTCAGCGTCCTGGGATCGAGCCCCGCATCGGGCTCTCTGCTCAGCGGGGAACCTGCTTCCTCCTCTCTCTCTCTCTGCCTGCTTGTGATCTCTGTCTGTCAAATGAATAATAAGTAAAATCCTAAAAAAAATTTTAAAAAGAAGCCATAAAGCCTCACGAACATCTTCACCGTGACGTGGGCCGCCTAAGACAGAAACCATCTGTCTCCGGTTGCCAGCAGCTGCGCATCAGCCCAGCTCCAGCAGCGGGATTCCAGGTCTTTCTCCGGCTCGGCCTGTGCCCGCTGTCAGAAGCCCGAGGCCGTCGTGAAGAGCCCCGCGATGTTGTCGTCTGTGTGCGAGGACTGACGTGTGAGCGCATCGCCAGCCTTCCTGGGAGGAAGCCCGGGCATTACACCCCCTTGCTTAAAAACTGATGGGCAGCGTCTTTACGTTTTTAGAGGGGGAAATGGTCCGCCTGGATCTACTCAGGGGTCTGTGACAGGTTGTAAGAGAGAGGCGTCTGCTACTTGGCTTCAGGCACAAACCCGGGCGGTGGAGAGGAGGCCAGACCAGAAGGAAGAGGAGGGAGGGGGGCCAGCTGCCAGGGAGAGGCTGGCAAGAGCCCATCGTGGGGTTTCGACACGTCCACGGGGAAGCGGCGGGGAAAGACAGTCTCAGATCCCGGGGGGCTCTGCTCCTGCTGCGCCTTCCCCCGAGAAGATAGGAGAGGAGGAGGGAGCGGCCGCATCGCTGGGCGCCTCCTTGGTCCCGGGCACGGACCCGGGGCTCTGCAGAGTCTGTTTAAGCTAATCTCACGTCCACCCTGCAAGGCAAGTTCATGTCATCCCCATTTTCCAAATAAGGGGAAAACACTGAGGTTCTCGGAGAAAAGAGTTGTCTGACATCGGTTAGTAAGGAGCACAGCCTGTTGGAAAACTCATTCATTTCCTCTTCACAGAGCCATACAGCACAGAAAATCATGTTTCTTTGGGCAAAAGAATGGATGAGGCTAAACCCTGAGAGGAAGACATACAAGGATATCCGTGTGGCATTGAGGTAAGAAGGGACTTCTCTAAAAAGGCTCAGAAAAAGGCAAATTGTAAATGATAAGAGGAATGAACATCTATCCATTCATTTATTCGATTAGTATTTTTTGAACATGGACCACCCACCAAATGCTGCTGTAGGCACTTTGGATACATCGCTGAACAAAAGAGACCCAAGTCCCTACTCTCCAGGAACATATATGCTCCAGAGAATCTACATTAAAGCTCAAATGAACACTTCTGTTCACCATAGAAGGTAAAAAAAAAAGTAGGCCACTGGCTGAGAAGACACAGGTAAGCGACAAAGGATTAATGTCTGGAATATATAGATAAAATAACGGCTACAAATAAGCAAGACCAAAAATACCCAGAAAAACTCATGAGTAAAAAGTATGGACAGGCAATTCTCAGGTAGAGACCAAATGCCAGTATATATGAAAAAAGGGAGTATTTTACTAGTCATCAAGAAAATAAAATTATAACATCAAAAACGTACCATTTTACAATCAAGAAACTGACAAAAATCAAAAAGCCTGACAACACCCAGTGTTGGAGATAATGTGGTATGAGTATTCCTGACTTTGGGGTTGGCCTAGAAACAGGTACCATGACTTCGGACAGTAACTTTATGGTAGCTGGTAAAGATGAAGACAGGTGTATCATTTCACCCAGAATTTCTACTTCTAGGCATAGACCTGAGAGAAATTAATCTCCAACAAAAAAAGATGGATGGAATTGTTCATTAAAAAAAAATTGGAAACAATCTTAATTAAATGTCCTGCAGGAGCATGAATAAATAGCTTTTAATGTCTCCCTACAATGGAATACCACAGAGCAACAGAAATAAATGAATGGGGGCACCTGGGTGGCTCAGTGGGTTAAAGGCTCTGCCTTCCGCTCAGGTCATGATCCCAGGGTCCTAGGATCGAGCCCTGCATCAGGCTCTTTGCTCTGCAGGGGGCCTGCTTCCCTTCCTCTCTCTCTGCCTGCCTCTCTGCCTACCTGTGATCTCTGTCTGTCAAATAAATAAATAAAAATCTTAAAAAAAAAAAAAAGAAAGAAATGAATGGAAGCTCCAGTAAACAACACTGATGATTCTCATTGACAGGATGTTGGGCAAGAAAAACAAGCTGCAGAAAACTCAGTAGGATTCCATTTTTTTAAAGATTTTATTTATTTATTTGAGAGAGAGAGAGAGCATGAACACGGGGAGAGGCAGAGGGAAAGGTGAGAAGCAGAGTACCCGCTGAGCAGGGAGCCCGATGTGGGTGGGACTCGATCCCAGGATCCCAAGATCATGACCTGAGCTGAAGGCAGACACTTAACTCGCTGAGCCACCCAGAAGCCCCTCTGTGTGTAATTCCATTTATGTTAAGTTTAAAAAGTATAAAACAACACTATGTACTTTAGGAATATGTAGGAAACTATAAAGACAAGAAAGGGAACTATAAACTCAAAATCCAAAAGAGTCTTTACCTATGGGGACAACAGGGACAGAAAAAGAGGGAAATGTGCCTAGGTCTTTGTATTGACAATGTTTTATTTCCTAGAAGCTAGAAGGTAGTACATGAGGGTGCCCTGTGTTATCATTTAATCCTTTCTAATTCTTAATTATTACACAATAAAAAGATTTTGGCAGACTAAGCATAAATGTCAAAAAGAACAGAACAGTTATGGGAAATAAGCCAGGATTCTCAAGCGATAAGCCAATGCTGCTCTTGGTAAGTCCTAAACAGGCCATCTTTCTTTGAACTTCGAATCTATCAGGAAGGCCTAAGGTTGGAATATCAGTGCGAAGTGTGCAGCCAGGAACATAAAGTACTCTTATATGAGGGAGAAACCTTCAATGTTTTTTCAAACAGCAGAATGAGAAAACACAAACCAAAGAGGTAGAATAAATGGTCTCAGGTTGTCAAAGGGTAAGCAAGGTCTTCTGGATGTCTCAGGGCCAAGGTTGCCCCAGAGGAGAGGCTCCAGGGTGCACGTGGAAAAGGCCCCAGACTGGCAGAGACAAGGGACACTCTACCGAACTCAGTGAGGGCCCAGGAGAAGCAGAGTGCAGTGCTGGATGGACTGGGAGTCTGGCTGGATCGGACCAGAAGCCTTCCCGGGAAGGCTTCAATGGGACCCACTCTCTACTTCTCACATTATCTACTTGTCTCCCCAGCTCAATACGAGCTTCTTCCCAAGCAGAGAGGATGTGCTCAGATGAGCCCTCACAGTGCCCAGGGAGCTGCGCCAGACTGCAGGCCCAAAGACCCCAGGGAACGTGGGAGAAAAGTCAAACGTGAACTCCAATAGGGGAGAAAAGACAGGAGTAGAAACACCTTGGTTGAGAGGTGGGACACAAAAAGGGAGAGACTTATAGCAATGAGAGGGCTGGGAAAGATTCGGCAAACACCCTGCATCTTGAATTAAGAATGGGTGGGGGGCAAGTGGAGAAAGGACTGAGCGGGGGAGAAGGGGCAGAGGAAAGCATGAGCCATAGCTTGGCTTGACTAGGGCATGGATGCACAATCAGCCCACTGTTCGGAGGAAACAGTAAGCCATGCGCAAAGACAGAGAACTCAGAGATGCCTCTTTCGACGATCACAAATAGAAGATCAGAGCAAGTATCTACTTACTTTCATTCTTCCCACTGATTTCATCTTGGCTCAAAGGGATGGACCAGTTTTATTGAGGCAATACCTCAGATTGAATATGTGGCCTGAGTCCAAATATTTCCAAGTGAATTTCCTCGTACTCCCAGACCTCTGATAAATGAGGCAAGCTCTCAAGGCCTGTCTGGGATGTCTTCCTCGACCGCCATGCCGTGCAGGCCATCTGGTCCACCTGACAACAGGCCGGGTAATGACCCAGCGAGAAAAGTGGATGGGAAGCAAATCAGGATACGTTCACACTTCTTTACAAGTTACAAACAACACATTTTTGTAACGGAAGAAATAAACATAGCTCACTTCTAAGAAAGCCAACGGTTGTAGGAGAGTCATTTGATGACATCTGCTTTCTGATGGAAAATTTAAGGAAAACAGCATGATTCAGGCCAAGCCAAGAGACAGCCCAATTAGCATTATTTATATGACAGCACTATCATGCTTCCTTGTACAATAAACAAATACAGAATCTCTCTGCCCTTTCACACTAATGTTCTCCAACTACACACCAAATGCTTCCTTCTTCCAACGTACAGCCAGCAATCTATTCAGTACTGAGGGCCAACGGTGAGGGTGGGATGTCCCAGTAGGCTCTGCTGGCAGACCTAACATGTATGGGAGAAGAAGGGTAAAATTGTTGGAAGAGAAGAGCAAACAGAGAGGAAGCACAGAAGAGAAGGAAAGGAGGATATGCCGGAGGCAGTGGCAGGTACAGTGACCCAGCCACTAGCCACTGGCACTGATGCCATAAGTTGTCTAGAGCAAGACATCAAGTAGACTAGAGGAGTAGGTCTAGTCCTAGCTCTGACCCTCACCTGTTCTGAGACCTTGGTGAGGGCGGTTTTGGGCTCCATGGTCTTTGGTGTTCTGTTCATCCTATCCAAGTCTTTAGATATAACTGGCCTACCACACATGACACCACAGAGAATGCAGGGAAGCCTGCAACAATGCTGAGCCCATCCTGAGAGCCACAGGGTCAAAATGTCAGCATTCGGGACGCCTGGGTGGCTCAGTGGGTTAAGCCGCTGCCTTCGGCTCAGGTCATGATCCCAGGGTCCTGGGATCGAGTCCCGCATCCGGCTCTCTGCTCGGCAGGGAGCCTGCTTCTCCCCTCCTCGCTCTGCCTGCCTCTCTGTCTACTTGTGTGATCTCTGTCTGTCAAATAAATAAATAAAACCTTCAAAAAAAAAAATGTCAGCATTCAGGTGGTGGAAGTGACCAAGTTCCCCTGCCCAGAGACGGTCCCAAATGACCAAGGAACAACAGACCATGTGAAACCAACAGTTCTGGAGAACAGTCTTGACATGATGCCGGTCAGATGATAAAAGTCAAGGATTTTGTTTTACCAAGTATAGGCAGGACCATATAAAGAAAAAGTCACAAGGGCAAATTTGTAAACGTCCATTCTTAGGAGAGTGGTGCATAGGAACATTATGGGACTAAGTTAGCAAAATTCTAGAATAACTTCTAGATGAGGGGGCTTCCCAGCTAGAAACCATGACAAAGCACAGGGGAAGCAGGAACAACAGGAAGTCTCTAACCATGGATCAAAATCAACGGTAGCAGGGAAAGCAAGAGGCCACATCTAAATGAGCCTGTAGATAGGACCATGATCCCAGCTCCCACAATCAGACCTTCATGGTGCTGGATGAATAAAGCTGCAATATAGAAAAGACCTATATGATCAAGAATGATAGTTAAAGTATTGAACAACTAGTAAGACATAGGCACCAGCCAATCAGAAGTTAGCTGTAACTACCAATATGGTCAGACAGGCAGGTACTTGCTTAACTCCTCCTAGATCCACTCCTAACAATCTTCGAGATGGATTTCCAGGGCACACAAGCAAACAATGGGGGAACTATGGTAGCCATTAGTGCTGTTGACTAAATATTTCCAGTTTCCCTCTTGGGTCCATGGTACACATCCCCATCCCTTTGACATCGGGTGTGGCCATGTGACTGACTTTGGCTAAAAGAATGTGAGTGATATGGGTCATGTCTATTCAGAAGCTTTAAAACCAGTTCCAGACTTGTCACATTTTCTATTTTCCTCTGCAATGTCAACCAGCAATGTTTCAGATGGCAATGGGACTGAGAAGAAATGTGACCAATACACAATGAGTAAGGAGAAAGTCTTCCGTGTATTGTGCTGCTGCAATTATTTTAGATGTTACTGCAGTGCGATCTGGCCAATCCTGACTGGTACCAAGAAAAATGTGCCTCACTGGTTTTTGGGAATAATGCGTATGGTGATAGGGTCATTGCAAATGTTTATCTGAGGACCAGTGAATGGAATTAAACCAACTTGGAAACTACAAATATCTATAGCATGAAAAGAAATAACATAACATGTAAGAGATAAATTTTCAGAAAAAAGTTTTATTCTAGGAAACAATTTTAGATAGCATTTGCTTTGAACATTTAAAGAAACTAAAGTAAATGTGCACTTTGAGAAAAAAAGGTAGGAAAGATGAGTTGATAAAACAACAGTTTCAAATGAAAAAGCAGCCGGCATATGGAAATAGTGTCAAGCATTAGGTAGATTAAAGAGAGAAAATACATTACAGAAAATTAAGAGTCTGTGAAGCAACAGACAAGCATGAGAATTGGCAATGAGAGGGAAAATGCTAGAATTGTAATAGAAGATGACAGGCAAGGAGAACAGACAAAGGAGATCCCATATGGATAATTCATGTTCTTAAAGGACAGAACAGAAAAACTGGAACAGAAAAAGAAATGTAAAGATATACTGAAAGAAAACTCCCAAGTCCAAAAAAATACCTAATTTTTGTAGATCAAAATCAGAACCTAGTCATATCCTAGTGAAAATAATGAATTCCTCAAAACTTAAAAAAAATGCTGGATCATAAACAAAACGGTATAGATTCAAGTGTCCCTACTCCCCCTGCTAAGTATAACAAAAACCCTGGACATAATGAAGCAAACAATTATAACAAGACTCAGAAAGGAGAAAAGGAGGGCTGATAGGCTAGGGACCTCAGGGCGTGAGGAACAAGATAGTACTGGGTTCCCTTGGTTTTCCTTCTGGGTTCTATATATTATGGACAGAGTGCAGACAACTGCAACACAGAAAACAAGTAAGCAAAGACACCCACCCCATAAAAGCCCCAACAGAAGTTTATTCTCTCTAGTCAAAGGACCAAGAGACATCCCAGCAGGACAGAAATTCTTTTGACAATAACCACCTTACCCTAGCCAAAGAGCACCCCCCACCACCACCACCACAGGCCGTGCCAGCAAAGAATGAGTAGAATGATTGGAGAGCCTGGACTTTCACTTCTGGACTATCTCACTGGACAGTCTGGACAGGCTACCCTCCCCTGGCTGAGGGCATGTTATCACCAAAGACCAGGTGGGGATCCTGGACTCCCATTCCTACCCCCAAGCAATAGTGGGCAGCTCAAGGTGACACTTCCCCCCACTGATGCACGTTATCTGCTGAAACCAAGTGGGGAGTGTGGACTCCCACTCCATGCCCAGCAAGGACAGGTGGCACTCCTCCCCCTCCCAAGTAGAATGAGGAGGGTGGGTCAGAGCTTAGAAGAGGGTAGCTAGAGAAAGGGAATTTTTAAACTTGCATATAAAGTCCTAAACAGACCCTTAACCTACCCACAAATGAAACTGACCAGTATTAACTGTATATAAGGTTTGGGAATTGAACTAGAGTGAGGAATATCACTGCCCATAAATGAAGCAAACCAGAACACCACTGCAAGGGCTCTAAAAATTGAATTGTCGTTATAATTATGGCAGACAAAGACCTGTATGCTAATCTAAACAGGGTGACTATAATAGAATATAGATTTAAGTAGATTCCAGAGTCTCATAACATAATGCCAAAAGTATTTAGAATACAATTTTTAAAATACTTGTTATACCAAGAACCAGGAAAATCACAACTTAAATGAGAAAGGACAACCAACAGATGCCAACACTGAGATGTCTCAGATGTCGAAATTTTCTGACAAAGATATTAAAGCAGCCATCATAAAAATTCTTCAGTAACTAATTATGAATCCTCTTGAAACAAATAGAAAATCATAGAAAAAAAATACAAGATATGACAAAGAAAGAAACAAATAGAAATTGCAGAACTAAAACTACAACCTAATTAAAAAAAAAAAAAAAAACCCTCACCAGATGCAATCTTTTACCATATTGAGATGACAGAGCTTGAAAGAGAAGAGAAATAGTGTGGGGCTGAAAAAATATATTTGAAGAAATAACAGCCAAAATGTTTTCCAATTCGGGGAAAAAAAGATTCAAGAATCTGTGTCCTTAAACAGAACAACCCCAAAGAATGACACAACAGGACATATCGTAATCAAACCTCTAAAATTTAAGGACATACAAAAATCCAAGAGTCAGCTAGAGAGAAACAATGCATCACCTACAGAGGAAAAATCTGAATGACAGTGAATTTCTCATCTGAACCCAAAGTAGCAGAGGGAAATAGCACATTTCAAGAGCTAAAAGACAAGTTAGGCCAGAATTCTATACCCAGCAAAAATGCCCTCCAGGAATAAAAGGGAAATGAAAACATTCTCAGGTACAGGAAAATAAAGAATCTGTCACCAGAAGACCTATCCTTAAAGAAAGGAAAAAAAAAAAGTGTTTCAGAGAAGACGGAAAATGATAACAGAAGGAGGCTTGGATCTTCAAGTAGGAAGGAAGAACCAGATAATGGATAAAAATAGATAATGGAATACCCTTCTCTTAATGAACTGTGGGGTTTTTTTAATGTTTGACATTTAAAACAAAAGTTGTATCATCTGATATGGCGATCTATGTACCAAAAAAACCCCACAAAACCATATTTAGGACAGTTACCATATTAAAAGGGGGGAGGGGTAAATGAACCTACATGGAAGTCAGGTTTCTACATGTCACTTGAAGTAACTGATAACATGGAGCAATCACAATGTGGGTGGCAGGGAGAATCGAGAGACATTAAAATCTCTATAAAGGACACCTGGGTGGCTCAGTTGGTTAAGCGGCTGCCTTCGGCTCAGGTCATGATCCCAGCGTCCTGGGATCGAGTCCCACATCGGGCTCCTTGCTCGGCAGTGAGCCTGTTTCTCCCTCTGCCTCTGCCTGCCTCTCTGTCTGCCTGTGCTCGATCTCTCTCTAACAAATAAATAAATAAAATCTTTTAAATAAATAAATAAATAAATAAATAAAATAAAATCTCTATAAATAAATGAACATGGATTTCTAAAAAATGTCTGAGTAGCCCAAGGAAGGCAAGAAAAGGGAAACAGAGGAAACAAAAAGAAAAAAAAATAGCAGGCTAAAGCCCTAACATAACATATCATTGTAATATATCAATAATTACATTAAACATAAATGATCAAAATACACCAGTATACCAGAGAAAGGATACTGGGCAGGGACTGGATTAGAGACACATACACAGCTCAGTTCTATGCTCTCTATGAGAAACTCACTCCTGGGGCACCTGGGTGGCTCAGGGGGTTAAAGCCTCTGCCTTCAGCTTGGGTCATGATCCCAGGGTCCTGGGATCGAGCCCCACATCGGGCTCTCTGCTCCACAGGGAGCCTGCTTCCTCCTTTCTCTCTCTTCCTGCCTCTCTGCCAACTTGTGACCTCAGTCAAGTAAAAAAAAAAAAGAAAGAAAGAAACTCACTCCAGATATAATGGTGTAGGTAGATTGAAAGTAAAAGTTAATTTTAAAGTAAAAATTAAAATTAAAAAAATTTAAAAATTAAAAAAGTAAATTTAAAGTAAAAGGAACATTTTTATTATGTGAATTTTATATTTAAGAGCAAATTTTTAAAAAGGAGTGGCTACCTTAATATCAGATAAACTCTAGACCAAAGAAAATGTCCAAGGACATAAAGGAACGTTCCACTAAGCAAACAAAGGAATTTTAAATGAGCGTGCACCAAAGAAAAGAGCCTCAAAACACATGAAGCAAAAACTGATAAAATGGAAAGGAAAAATAGACAAATCCACAATCACAGGTGGGGATTTCAACACCCCTCTCTCAGCAACTGACTGAATAACCAGAGAGAAGATCAGCAAAGATAGAGAAGAAGTAAACAATATCATCAACGAACCAAACCTAAGTGATATCTAAAGAACACTCCACAACAAGAGCAGGATATACCCTCTTTTCATATGCCAATGGAACATTCAAGAGAGACCACATTCTGGGACATAAAACAAACCTCAATAAAGTATACAGATGCAAAAGGAAGAAATAAAACTGCCCTTATTTGTAGATGACGTGACTATCTGTTTAATCACCTCTAATTCACCCACCAGACAAGGGAGGGATTCTCCCTTGGGTTATAGGAATGGCCGGACATCTGACATCTGACACTGGACTGATGAGACAGACAGCAGGTTATTAAGCACATACTCATAGCCCAGGAGAAGAGGGCACTGCAGGTCATGCAGGGCCATGTGGGGGTTTCATGTGGGAGGAGAATTAACAAGCAAGGACAAAGACAGGCAGGTAATATCAAGACGTGATCTCTGGTTCCTTAAAGAGGATGTGATCGGCTTGTTTGAATTCTGTAGTCTGGCAAGGAACTGAAACCCACTTTCAGGTATAAGCAGGGACCTTGCCTGGCCCCCACATAAGGAAGGTTGTTTGGCTAGGGGCCCATATCATAGGAGCAGAGTGCAGAAGGAATATGCCATGAGGCCTTTCTAGACCCTCCTGATTTCACCAGATGTCAAGGCAGCACACAATACTGGTCCCTAATTTTAGGCTTAATCCACACTGTCTATATATAGAATCCTAAGGAAATCACATACACACACACACACACACACACACACCCTCCTAGAAATAATATATGAGTTTAGAAAGGTTATAGGTACAAGACCAATCCACAAAAATCAATTGTTTCATATGCATTAGCAACTAACATGTGGATAATGAAATGAAAACCCCAACAACATTTATAACCATCAAAAAATTACAAAGTGTTTAGGTACAAATCTAAAAGACACATTTGAAATTTTACAAAACACTTGTAAAAGAAGCCAAAATCTATGTAAATAATTAGAAGTCAGACCATGTTCATGGATTGGAAGGTGCAACATAATCAAGTAAATCCTTCCTCAAACTAACCAATAGATTTAACATAATTCCTATCAAAATTCTAGCAAGAGTTTTTGTATGTATAGACAAGCTTATTCAAAATTAATATGAAAATGCAAAGGAACTAGAACAGCTTAAATAATCTTGAAGTAGCAAGGAGCACTCTACTCAGTTTCAATACTTAGTATACAGTGACAGTAACACAGATAATGTCTCACTGGAGGAGAGAGAGACACATAGCTCAATGCAACAAAATACAGTGTCTGGAAGTCATCCCACACAGATATTCCCAATGATTTCTGACAAAGGAGCAAAAGTCATTCAATGGGAGGAGGAGAGCTTTTTCAGCAAATGATGCTGGAGCCTTGGATATTTACAGGCAAAAGTCAGTCTCAGCCTTAACCTCATACCTTATACAAAAATTAATTCAAAATGAATAATAAATTTATTTTTTTTAAGATTTTATTTATTTATTTGTCAGAGAGAGCGGGAGCGAGCACAGGCAGACAGAGAGGCAGGCAGAGGCAGAGGGAGAAGCAGGCTCCCTGCTGAGCAAGGAGCCCAATGTGGGACTCGATCCCAGGACGCTGGTATCATGACCTGAGCCGAAGGCAGCCGCTTAACCAACTGAGCCACCCAGGCGTCCCTGAATCATAAATTTAAACACAAAGTGTAAATATATTAAACTTCTAGGAGAAATTCTTCAGGACCTAGAGCTGCACAGAGTCTCAACCATGACACCAAACACCATGATCCACAAATGAAAAAAAAGTGATAAACTGGACCTCATCAACATTAAAAACTTTTGGTCTACAAAGACCCTAATTAAGAGGATTTTTTTTTTAAATCAAGCTACAGACCAAGAGAAAATATTTGCAAACAACACACACTACAAAGGGAATTCTAGCGTACCACGGAAGCTACATCTCCTTTATATATACTCAACTTGCTACTAAAGAGAAAACAGTGTGGAGGTTCCTCAAAAAATTAAAAATAGGGCTTCCCTATGACCCTGCAATTGTACTCCTGGGTATTTACCCCAAAGATACTGATGTAGTTAACAGAAGGGCCATCTGTACCCCAATGGTCACAGCAGCAATGGCCACAGTCGCCAAACTGAGGAAAGAGCCAAGATGCCCTTCAACGGACGAATGGATAAAGATGTGGTCCAGGGACGCCTGGGTGGCTCAGTTGGTTAAGCAGCTGCCTTCGGCTCAGGTCATGATCCCAGCGTCCTGGGATCAAGTCCCACATCGGGCTCCTTGCTCGGCAGGGAGCCTGCTTCTCCCTCTCTCTCTGCCTGCCTCTCTGTCAGCCTGTGCTCGCTCTCTCTGACAAATAAATACATAAAATCTTTAAAAAAAAAAAAAAGAAGATGTGGTCCATATGTACAATGGAATATTACGCAGCCATCAGAAAGGATGAATCCCCAACTTTTGCATCAACATGGACAGGACCGGAGGAGATTATGCTGAGTGAAATAAGTCAGGCAGAGAAAGTCAATTATCACACAGTTTCACTTACTTGTGGAGCATAAGGAACAGCATGGAGGACATTAGGAGGAGAGGAGAAGAGAGTTGGGGGAAATCGGAGGCGGAGACAAACCATGAGAGACTGTGGACTCTGAGAGACAATCTGAGGTTTTAGGACGGGCGGGGGTGGGAGGTTGGGTGAGCCTGGTGGTGGGTATTCTGGAGAGCACGTATTGCATGGAGCACTGGGTGTGGTGCGTAAACAATGAACCTTGGAACACTAACAAAATAAAATAAAATTTTAAAAATAGTAATAAATAAACAAGGGGAAAAAAGCAAAGAGAAAGCAGAGAAGACTATCCGGACTGTAAATGCTGAACGCAGATTAGGACTACACACGCTCTTCTACTGCCAAGTCTAGTCTCCTGCTCATTTCCAGAGAGATTTCTCTTTCTTGACCTCATCAGGGATGGCCAGTCAGTGGATCTGTTAGCTGAATCTCAGAATGAGGTGCTAATCCCACAGTCTTACACGGCAGCACAGAGCTGAGCTCCGTGAGTACTTCCACACGATCCACAGAACGATGCCCACGTCCTGGATGCCACGTGTCTTTCAAAGGACAAGCTTCCCTTGGTTATTCTTCAAATGGAAAAATCTGTTAACTCTCTCCAGGAAACTGCTCAAGGGCTAGCCCAGGGAGAAGGCTGGGAGCCAAGGCTGGCTTGAAACACCTGTGTCCTGGGGTGGGCACCAAAGTAGATCAGCAGACAGCATAGAAAAGAATCGGAATGGGACCAAGGACAGAGACTCTGGTGCAGGGGTTCACCAGCACCCGACCGCGAAAGGACTGAGGGCTGCCTCAGCATGCCACTGGTTTGCCGTGTGCCCGTGCATGTGTATGAGCCTCTTGATTAATTTTATCAATTAAATAATTACTGCATAATAAACTGTAGCTAGCTCATCCCACAGCACGGGCTGGGCTCTTCCCTGCTCCCCACCCCAAATCTTTCCATGGTCTATTAAAGGGTCAGGCTGCTGAGTACGTCGCTAAGGGTCCAGCAGGCCCCAGCAGTCAGCAGCCAGGTCCACCGTGGGCACCAGCCAGGTAAGCAGCCTCCTCGCATCAGGGCCAGAACAGAACCCGCCACAGCAAGGCCGTCTGCCGCTCCTTGCCCACTCCACGCACCAAACATTTTCCTGGCTCTCACAGTGGAAGCGGCTAATGCATCCCAGAAAGTGTTTACAGAGTGTGCAGCGCAAGAGCTCCACCCCCAAAGCAGTGAGCAATGATGCCTGCCACATGCTGGACCTCCCAAGGATGGAACGGAAAGGAGAGTTTGAAGGTCAGCTCAAAGCCACTGGGCTTCCTCCAAGATGCAAGGCCACAAAGCCCATCCTGAAGCATGCGGCAAAGCATGAGACCTCGACCAGGGTCTGGGAGGGTCTTCTTTCATCAGAGGGCCATGGAGGAGGGAGTATCAGGGACCCTGGTTCCTGTGACCACTGCTCCATGGAGAGAAAGCTCTGCATTCTACATGTAAAGTGTGTTTGAGAGGAATTTGCTTGAACCAGCCACAGGGCATTGGACATGCTTCAATCTGCCCATCCCACACATTTCCCCCTCTCTTCCCTCCCAACCCGAGGGTATCTTCCTCTCCCAACCGAGAGTATGGCCACAAGTTATTGCCAACACATGGGCAAATCTGCCTGCAGAAGGACAACTATGCCCCTTACATTTGGGCTGGCTTCTTTCCATCAGTTTCTCCCGTCTTCAGTCCTGGCACGTGGGCAGTCATCCAAGCCAACAGACAGAACCAAACAAGCAGAAGGCAGTCTTCACAAGTGCTGCCTTCACCCCAGCAGAAAATTCTGACAGTGATTTCTTCTTTCCAGACTCATCTGGAGTCCTGGAAATCCAGATCGCTCTGAGTACCAGCAAATTTGGCTTGTAATTTTACACACACACACACACACACACCCAACTTACTGGTACCTTATTTTTCAACTTTAACATGCATGAGCCTCTTTTCTTTTTTCATAAATTATAAACTCCTGGTTTAATCCATTTTCTAACAGAGCTTAAAAATGTGCCCTTCCTTAAATGAGTAACACTAACCTCAGAATTCCAGGCTCTGAAAACCAAGGTGGTCACTTCCATCTAGACTTAAGGCTGATGAAATTTAAAATGTCCAAACTGCTATGAGATAGACAACCTGTTTCTAGTGATATCAAACACTGTGACTGTGTGGTGACAAGGGTGACCTCCCCGGGCCCTCATGGAGTGTGAACTGGCACCACTTGGTAATTAAAATACTCTTGTACCAAAATGTTGAAGATGTCATTATGGATAATATTGGAAAAACTGAAAAAAAAAAAAAACCAACCAGGAGGCCAAGATCAGCAAATGGGGAAGCAGAATTCAGTTTTAGCCAGTAGCTGGACCCGTTATTCCTCTCAAGGAGAGAACTATCTCTGTTTCTGGAAACAGCCGGACAAGCACTTGAAGGGGGGACGGTGAGCTCCTGAGGACAGAGGTGAGCAGGAGACAAGAAGAAAACAGGTAGACTGCCCCTCTCTGGGAGGAGAGGACTCAGTGTGGGGAATGGGTTAACAGTAGAAGGGGAAAATCGGCAGAAAGAGGGGATAATGGAACAGCATTCCCTAATGCAAGGAACATAATTTATGGTCAACTACCCACGGCAATTTAGGAAAATGTCAAAATGTCAGCTATCCTTGCCACATTCGTGAAATTGAGCACTTCAAAATTCAGCATTTCAAAACCTAAAACATAAAGACTCTGTTCAGTGAAGAAAAAATAAATCAGAAATTAAAAGCAAAATTTTAAAAATTTTGAAAAATTACAAAACACCTCTCTCTGCCCTACAAAATTTTTAATTTTTGATGAAATAGAAAGTTTCTAGGGAAAGGTACGTCACCAAAGTTGATTAAAGAAGTAGGAGAAAACCTGAAAAACCCAACAATCATATATAAAGTAAAAAAAGCTGTCAGAGAATAGTCTCCCAAAAAAAGTTCTGTGCCCCATTTACTATCAAGTTCTTTCAAATCTTCAAGGAACAGGTTGTTCCTGTGCTATTTAAGCTGATCCCAAAAAGAAAAAAAATGATAGAAAATGCTCCAACTCATTTTTTTATGAAGTTAACGAAAATCCTGATATAAAAACCTGAAAAATATAGTCCTAACCAACGTTCATCAGTAGATGAATACAGACATAGTACTCTTCAATAAACCATTTGTAAACCAAGTTTTCTCTATTGAGATTTTTAAAATTAATTTGTAAATGTTCTGTTCTTTGTGTATAAAGAATATTCACATTTTGTTCTTCTTATGTTGCAAATATTGTACCGATATTTACAAAGACCTGAGGGGGAAAGTGAGAAAAGTTTTCTTTCATTGTATCGTTGAATTTTTTTGGTTTTTGTTCTTTTGAGAGAGATTAACTATGCGTATGTTGGATGCCCTTTCATCATTTTTTCTATTATCATTTATTTGTCTGTTTCTGTTTCATCTGGTAGAATACCATTCTGCCTGGCACGTTCCCAGTTCCTTAGCCCACTGTGTCTGAGCCGTTCCTCACAAGGCCAGCTGCTGCTGAAGACTAGCACAGGGAGGACGTGAGGCACGAGACCGAATGCGCTAGAGCAATCCAGCGCTTCAACTCTGCTTTGGCATCTGGCTCATCATCTTACTAACTAAGCGCTCCCTTGTCTCTTGAGCAACATCTTCCTCTTATTGTCAACACTCAAAGTCAATGAGGTGCACAGGAAGCCCCTTAACCTAGAGCTCTTCGTTCTGGGAAGTGCTACTCCCTCTCCCCACCTTCAGCATCCTCTCTCCACAGAAGGTCACCTTGAGCACCCAGACAAAAAAAACTATGTCAGCAATTTTGCCTTCAACTCTGGGTTGCTTACCATTCTTGATGTCAGGTAAGACCTCTTTGGGGACAATATCTACTTCTTTCAAGTCCCATCGGGGCCCCCAATGTCACTGTTCTTACCAAAAGTTTATTAAACAGGCGCAATTTGTGACAGTTGCCCTTAGGGAAATCTCTGTCCTGCTCACAATCCGAGGAGGCACATACCAGCCTTCAGGATCCTCTCTCACATCTAGGTTCAACAGTACTCAAAAAAAAAAAAAAAAGTACTTCATATTTCGCGTTGAGGGGCTAGTACCATTTCTTCATTTCACTGAAGATAAGCTTGTTCTTTTCGTTGTTTGTTTTGTTTAGTTTTGAGGGAAAGAACTCTGGTAACTCCCCCATTATGCCAAATCTCTTTCAAAACAATGGGATTTTTGTTCTTGGAACTTAACCAAATCATTTGAAAGACCTTCTAGATTAGTCAAAACAATGATACTGAAGAGAGAGGTCTTGCCTTAATAGTTACTGAACACACTACAAAGTTACAGTAAAGTGGCTTGTTTAAAAATACGGTATTAGCACAGGAAGAGACCAGCAGATTAATTAACTACATTCTAAAATAAAAATGTTTTTAAAAAGACTAGAAGAAGACACATACACGCATATATTTTCTCTCAGTATGATATTATTTCTAAGCCTGGTACAGAGGCAAAGAGCTCTGAAATCGAGAGGCTCCTAGAGTAGATGGCTTGAAAACTGTAAATGTCAGTGTATCCAAAACATAAAGAAAAATAAAATATTCATGACCAAATGGGAAAATTCTTTGCAACATAAGAAGAACAAAATGTGAATATTCTTTATACACAAAGAACAGAACATTTACAAATTAATTTTTAAAATCTCAATAGACCCTTCCTGATCAAAACTCTTCAAAGTGTAGGGATAGAGGGCACATACCTCAATATTATCAAAGCCATCTATGAAAAACCCACCACAAATATCATTCTCAATGGAGAAAAACTGAGAGCTTTTCCACTAAGGTCAGGAACACGGCAGGGATGTCCACTATCACCACTGCTATTCAACATAGTACTAGAAGTCCTAGCCTCAGCAATCAGACAACAAAAAGAAATTAAAGGCATCCAAATCAGCAAAGAAGAAGTCAAACTATCGCTCTTTGCAGATGATATGATACTATATGTGGAAAACCCAAAAGGCTCCACTCCAAAACTGCTAGAGCTTGTACAGGAATTCAGTAAAGTGTCAGGATATAAAATCAATGCACAGAAGTCAGTTGCATTTCTTTACACCAACAACAAGACAGAAGAAAGAGAAATTAAGGAGTCAATCCCATTTACAATTACACCCAAAACCATAAGATGCCTAGGAATAAACCTAACCAAAGAGGCAAAGAATCTATACTCAGAAAACTATAAAGTACTCATGAAAGAAATTGAGGAAGACACAAAGAAATGGAAAAATGTTCCATGCTCATGGATTGGAAGAATAAATATTGTGAAAATGTCTATGCTACCTAAAGCTATCTACACATTTAATGCAATGCCTATCAAAATCCCATCCAATTCTTTCAAAAAAATGGAACAAATAATCCTAAAATTTATATGGAACCAGAAAAGACCTCGAATAGCCAAAGGAATATTGAAAAAGAAAGCCAAAGTTGGTGGCATCACAATTCCAGACTTCAAGCTCTATTACAAAGCTGTCATCATCAAGAGAGTATGGTACTGGCACAAAAACAGACACATAGATCAATGGAACAGAATAGAGAGCCCAGAAATAGACCCTCAACTCTATGGTCAACTAATCTTCGACAAAGCAGGAAAGAAGATCCAATGGAAAAAAGACAGCCTCTTCAACAAATGGTGTTGGGAAAATCGAACAGCAACATGCAAAAAAATGAAATTGGACCATTTCCTTACACCACACACAAAAATAGACTCAAAATGGATCAAGGACCTCAATGTGAGAAAGGAATCCATCAAAATCCTTGAGGAGAACACAGGCAGCAACCTCTTCGACCTAAGCCACAGCAACTTTTTCCTAGGAACAATGCCAAAGGCAAGGGAAGCAAGGGCAAAAATGAACTATTGGGACTTCATCAAGATCAAAAGCTTTTGCACAGCAAAGGAAACAGTCAACAAAACCAAAAGACAACTGACAGAATGGGAGAAGATATTTGCAAACGACATATCAGATAAAGGGCTAGTATCCAAAATCTACAAAGAGCTTAGCAAACTCAACACCCAAAGAACAAATAATCCAATCAAGAAATGGGCAGAGGACATGAACAGACATTTCTGCAAAGAAGACATCCAGATGGCCAACAGACACATGAAAAAGTGCTCCATATCACTGGGCATCAGGGAAATACAAATCAAAACCACAATGAGATACCACCTCACACCAGTCAGAATGGCTAAAATGAACAAGTCAGGAAATGACAGATGCTGGCGAGGATGTGGAGAAAGGGGAAGCCTCCTACACTGTTGGTGGGAATGCAAGCTGGTGCAACCACTCTGGGAAACAGCATGGAGGTTCCTCAAAAAATTGAAAATAGAGCTACCTTATGACCCAACAACTGCACTACTGGGTATTTACCCTAAAGATACAAACGTAGTCATCCGAAGGGGCAAGCGCACCCGAAGGTTTATAGCAGCAATGTCCACAGTAGCCAAGTTATGGAAAGAACCTAGATGTCCATCAACAGATGAATGGATAAAGAAGAGGTATATATATACACAATGGAACACTATGCAGCCATCAAAAGAAATGAAATCTTGCCATTTGTGACGACCTGGATGGAACAAGAGGGTATTATGCTCAGCGAAATAAGTCAATCGGAGAAAGACAACTATCACATGATCTCCCTGATATGAGGAAGTGGAGATGCAATGGGGGTGGGGGCTAAGGGGGTAGGAAAAGAATAAATGAAACAAGATGGGATCGGGAGGGAGACAAACCAAGAGAGACTCTTAATGTCATAAAACAAACTGAGGGGGGTGGGGAGAGTGGTGTTGGGAGAGAGTGGTGGGGTTACATTATATGCTTAAATAAAAATTAAAAAAAAATAAATAAAATCTCAATAGAAAAAACTGGCAAAAAATAGGAGGATAAAATCTGTTACACTATTTCTAATGTCTTAAGAAAATCTTACACAAAACCAGTAATAGAAATGGCCCAAAAGTATTTTTAAGAATCTCTCACAGCTAAGATTTCCTTAAACTTTATATTGCAAAGTAAGAGTACACACTGAAAGAGAACCTGATAGTATAAATTTAAGGT
Source organism: Taxidea taxus jeffersonii (assembly GCA_003697995.1). Classification (NCBI taxonomy): domain Eukaryota; kingdom Metazoa; phylum Chordata; class Mammalia; order Carnivora; family Mustelidae; genus Taxidea; species Taxidea taxus. Next base: position 65,706 of record ML105046.1, on the reverse strand, counting down.
CTTAAAACTGCACAGAGCTTTTGACCCCCAAATTATGTCTCAATGAGTACATTTTTCTAGAAATGTATTCAAAGAAAATGACCACAAATGTGAGCAAGAGATTGGATCTGCAATGCATTTTTGTACCAAATTATCTGTAACAGCAAAAAAACTGATCAACCTAAAGGTTCAGCAGTAAAGAATTTCTTAATAAAATATAGCACAGCCAAACAATGCCGTACTATGAAGGCATTAAATATCATTATTGGAAAAATATTTAAGGACATATGGAAATATTCCTCACATCGTTAAACTTTTAAAAAATTATACTCCAAATACAGTATAATGATTTTTTTAAAGATGCATGTATATTAATATTCTAAAAAGAATATTAGGAATAGCGTGCCTGGGTGGCTCAGTTGGTTAAGCGTCTGTCTGCCTTCGGCTCAGGTGGTGATCCCAGGGTCCGGGGATCGAGCCCTGCATCTGGCTCCCTGCTCAGCAGGGAGCCTTCTTCTCTCTCTCTCTCTCTCTCTCTCTGTATCTCATGAATAAATAAATACAATCTTTTAAAAAATATATTAGGAATACATATATACAACCAAATCCTAACAACTGGTAGAATAAAAGATTATTTTTGCATCTTTGTCCTTCCCTGTGTTTTCCACATTTTTTCATCAGTATGTTTTATGTTTTTAGAGCAGGAAAAACACACACAGTGGAAATTTCAAAAGAGGGAGTGAAGGGAATTTAAAGAGTCCTTTAATCTTATAAATGAGTTTTTATTAAAAGAATAGGTATTCTTCCTTTTTCTAAATTATTTGCAAAATAAAAGGCTACTATATTTATAGATAAAGGCTTGGAGAACAAATGCATTTCTGAGTGTTTGACCACAATAATTTGTAGCATACATTGGCTGGAGCTGTTCAGTGCTCACAAATTCCAGAAAGTAATTGCATAAAATACTTGGAGAGGAAATTGCTTTATGCTTCCACGCTATTTATGGAAATTAGCATCTTTGTAAAAATAAACTGCAAGCAATCACAATCATAAACCTTGAAATGTGGTTTCCATAAGATGTTAGCTCTGGTGCGTTAAGATCCATTAGCAAGGCAGCGGGAGAACCCTGCCCACTTTTCTGTTATGAAGCAATTACATATAATTGGCTTTTTCCTCTTGTATCTTAAACTCTTCTTTTCTCCTAGATGCTACCCTGTGGAGGATACATATATATGCTGAAAAGCTCACTTTGCCCGGAACAACCTTGCTAACAATCTCATTTCCCACTCCAAGAGCGTCGCACGTCTCCTTTCTCGGTGCTTTCACCTTCTGTAACCCACATCTTGCCCTGAAATGACTCCCTCAAACGTCACCTACCATTTCACAAGATCAGAGTCAACTTTCATATTCATGCATCCCCAAAACTTGTTCAAAACCCGAAGGAATCTTCGTTTCCTCCCTCTCTCTCACTCTCAACCCACGGTAATCACTCGTCGGGATCTATCTCCTTCAGGTTCTAAAATGGTTTCCCTATCCCCCCTCTTGTCTGTGGCTAACTCCCACCCATGCACTCTCATGAAGGGAGTTGAAGGTCTCCTTATTACCAGCCTGGATCAGTGCCAGCGGCCTTCCAAGTATCCTCTGCTCAAGTGCATCACCAGTGGTCCAGTGGTTCGTAATGGTGCCTCCCATCACCCTCCGAACTCCCACAGGATGCCATGCAGCCTGCCGAATAATGTCTTCCTTCTTAATGACTCATGTAGCATGCTCGTTGAGGTCCTCTCCAGGATAACCACAAACTGTCTTTGTTCATCCTGACTTCATACCCTGTGCCGCTGTGCACCCTACTCTCTATCTAGGGAAGCAGAGGGGTGGACACCGTGCTTTCAGAAACCACCATTCTGCACCAGCCGTCTCGAGAATTCTTTGCTGGTCGTTGGCTCCAGACCTCACCCCACAGAACCTCACTGATAATCTCTAACTACATCACCTGTGCTTTAATAAAATTACCTTTTTGCACCAAAAGAAGAAAAGAAACAAATTCCAAGAGGAATGAATGCAAGTTAGTGCCCTAATGGGTACACGCAGGGCAACAAAGAAGAAGGACCAGGATTCTGGCTCCAGTGACCAGGTGATGGAGACAGAGCTCAGACAGAGTTGCGGGCAGAGGGTCTGAACACTTCCATCTAGGAAGTACCGTGCTTCAGCCCCCCAGGGGAATGGGCTAGAAGAAGGGGCTAGCACCTCCTGGGTATGCTGATGTGCAGCTCTTGGAAAAGGCAGACAGAAGCCTCTCGGAGAGACTGGGCCTCTTCCACGTGGGAGAGGCTTTTGAGTTTAAAAAAAAAAAAGAAAGAAAAGAAAGAATGAAAAACCAAAACAGACTTATCAGAACTGTGTTTTATTTCCAGTGTTTACATTTAGAAGTTAAAGTAAAATAGAAGATGACTTTTTATCTTTTCAGTCTATCTAGAACCTTCCTGGAAGAGAACACTTGAAGGCCTGGATCACTATGAGAGTTGGGTCCCCTGGTGATAAATCCCAGGCAGGAGCCTCCGGAGAGAAAAGCAGGGCAGTGGTGGGAGGTGCCTGGCGAGAGCATAGGGAGAGAGAGAGAGAGAGAAGAGGCCAAGTGCAGAACTCTGGGACTGAGCAGCTTTTCTCAAAAGCCAGAGATGGGAAGGTCGGAGGGGCAGAAGGAGGAAGGCGTCAGGTGTCACCCATGTCAAACAAAGGAATAATGGGCTTCAACAAATTACGGCATCCCGGCATAATCATAAGAACAGTGAACACAGCCGTTTCATGTGATGTACGTGTACTGACATGTAAAGACCGTCATGATACAGAGGCTGAAGACGATGGGCAGCAGTTAGCATGATCCCATGTACAAAAACATGACACACGTATTTATGCCCAGAAAAACTCTGGAAGATTATACACGAAAACACTAATAGATATTATCTGGGTGGGAGTAGTAAGGCCAATTTTTAATTTTGATTTCCCTCTCATTTACCCAGATCTTCTATTCTCCCACAGTTGACGTTTGTATGTGCATAATGTACCCACTAGCGGTCAGCCCTGCCGGACACAGAGTGTCAGGCTCTAGCAAGGAGGTCGGTCCTTTCACTGTCATCCTCTGAAACCTCTTGTCTTGGTGGGGACCAGCAGGAACAGTGCCACGGAGCGCGGCTGCGCAGTTCGGAAGGTGAGAGCGTAAGAGATGAGAAGGGGTTGTACGGGGACCTCACCAGCGGCGCAGAGCTCCCTCTGTGAAGAGGGACCACGAGTGTCGCTGGCTCTCGAACCGCCGCCCACGCACGACCCAATCCAGTCAAGAGGACAGCGACCCAGGCTGCCATCTGAGTCCGCCGCGCTCCTCCTCCCGCGTCGGGGGGTGGCTCGGAGGAGGTGGGGGGTCTCCGCACCTCAGCACAGCCACCCGCGCCCGGATCCGGGCTCCTGATATAAAGGGGACAGGGTGAAAGCTAAAAGGTTGGGATGGACATCTGTGGTGTCAGAATCGGGGAACGACCACCGGGGCCTGAGCCACCACCACGACAGGACCGCGACGCCCAAAGCCTCCACCGAGATGAAAGCCACTCAGACAAAACTGCCTTGGAGACCCAAGCCGCCCCAAACCACCCAGGATCCCCGAAACCAGAACCCCTCCCGACACCAGACTGAGGAAATCAGAATGGTGGATAAAGACGAGAAAGAACAGCAAGACCAAAACCAAAGCCAGAGAGGACCACTGAGACCAGCACCACCAACACGAGCGCTGGCCCTAAGCCCAGAGCTGACGTGTCTAATTTTAGCATCGCGATAGCCAGTGGGACCTTTCCCGATGCCCAAATGTTGGCCAAAGCGGTGACAGAGAGGAGCCAAGTGCCCCACATTCTAAAGATATCTGCCTCAGAGCTCGCTTGGGAGCAGCACGGTGGGTCCTACTGTCACCTGCCTAGTCTCTAAGGACAACTGAGATGCACCGAAGAAAAAGCGCTCACAGAGACTCCACGGGGGAACCTGCAAGCAGGGGCTGGCGGTCCACGCCCCACCACGGGCATCGGCTCAGACGGTCTGCTAACAGGACCCTGCCCACCCCCTACTCCCCAGCCCCGGAGCAGAGAGAGGAGGCAGCATGGAGAATCCGATGTCTCCACTGTCTGCAGAGCGAGGACACGTGCATGGCCTATGGATCGAGTGGACCACGCCAAAGGGAGCTGGGGTGTCTTTTTGTAAGTGACACACAATGTCACATTCGTTTCCGCCATACCACACAGTGATGGGGCAAGTCTGTGCGTCCCGCTGTGGATCCAGGTTTAGACCACCTTGCTGGTACCCCAGCCACAAAGCTGCGCACCGGACGAGAAGAGCCCAGCAGCAACAGGCAGGCAGAGTGGGCCTCCTGCTCCAGGAAAGGGGGTCCTGCAGAGCCCACTGAAGAAGCCGCACAGGCCACCCGACGGCTGGACGCGCAGTGACAACCACCCAAGAGAAGCATGTAGTTAGGTAGAGAGCTCTTTGCCCTTCTCCCCACTCCCCTCTGCTACTTCCAATGCCAAGAAGGCTGCACCCAGAATAATGCAAAAGAAGGAGTGTCACAGAGCCAGTCCTCGCTGCTGGTTGAGGTGGGAAGAGGGCCGACCACAGCATGACCCCGTCTCACGTGCCCCGAGCCCCATGTCAACCCTACATGAGACAGAAGGGAGGGGGGATGTAAATCAAAGTGGGGAGTCAAAATCTCAAATCGGACTGGACTTTTTTTAAATGGAAAAATTTAATGAATCTGCCCAAGATTTTGCTAAGGAAGGGAGTGGGCTTGATGAGGCATGGCTAGAGCCCAGGACTGGTGCACGTTTACTGCCGCCGAGCGGGCGCCTCCCCACAAGGGAGGCTGCAGGGGAGAGCTGGTCCCCAAGGAGAGGAGCTGGAGCCACAGGAAGCTTCCAGGGCCCATGACCATGACCCAGGGGGCTGAGGGAGACAGCAAGCTCCTCCAGGAACGCTCCAGAGCAAGTCAGGAGAGCTCAAGACTGCCGACCTCGTGCTTTGCTCTGCGGCCCACCACAGCGACCGGCGGCCAGGGACTAGAAGAGATCAAGTCGTCTGCAGATGTATTAAGAGAAATCTAGTTTTCATTGAACGAGTTGGCACGCCCCCGCTCCCTGTGGCTCAGCCTCCTGTCTACTGATCCTCGACCAGTCACCTCGTGGCAGCCCGTACAAGGCAAGGGGACACACTGAAGAACATCTAGAGGCCCCAAACACCGAAGTCCCAACACACCCCAGAGAGGCAGCTTTGAATGGAACCCAGGCTGACCCTAGGCAGACAACCAGGTGTCCAGCCAGGAGCAGGGTCTCAGGACTGACCGACCCTTCACTAGAACATTCTCCTTCCGTGCGTGGGGAGACGGTCCTGGCCAATCCCACTCACACCTGCGGGGATGCCCCTGAGGAGTTCCGCCCCCACCCCCCCAGCCGGGCAGCACCTGTCTGTTCCGCTGATGCCTCCTGACTGCCCCCTACGGGACCCCAGCGGGGACTACAGGCAGCAACTGCCGCAGAGACCTCAAGTCCATCACATACTCATGACATGCCAGACAGTCTCTGTTTTGTCTGTCCCCTTCTCCCACTTGCAGTGGATTCGCTCCTCCAGACAATTCAATGAGGTAGATGCCCCCTCCAGATGCTGGAGCGGATGCAGAGAAGTATGTGTGACAGGTCAGGAAGGAGGGGCGCTGGGATTTGAGCAGCCTGAAACCTCCTTTTCCGATCTCCCGCGCACACTGCCCCATACAGGGAGACAACACTGCCAGAGGCGCACAGATATGGAAAAATCCAAAAGAGGTCACTGAGTGATTCAAGCTGGGCAAACACTGCCCTTGGCCAAAGGTCAACAGACTGCCTCAAAGCACATTTAAATTTTATAAGGTGCAAGAAGACAAAAATGAAACGCGGTGCCTTGAAACCTCAGCCCCAGCTGACCAGGAATGGAGCCTGTTTCAGATCTGCTGATGGGACAGAAAAGCAAGTCTCCGCCATCTGCCGCCACCCTGCCCCTCACTGACCACAGAAACCCTAAAGTCACCCCGAAAATACTTAAGACACATCTACCAGAATGTGTTTATGGGGCAGCACCGATGAAATGGGATGACGGGGGAGAAACCGTACCTGGAGAGCCAGTTTTCACGAGCCACCGAAATCGTGGGGCATTGGAGTTGGAAGAGGGTCGGAAACACCGTAAAGTGACCCGAGAGGCAGTCTGAGTAATGGATCCCACAGTGTGTTTTCTCTACTCAAATGTGCGTCCTCATTGAACAGGCGTTAAAGCCCTTCTAGCCCACGTGCCCCTGAAGAGAGGGGTTGCCTTGTTCTAATTCTGACAAGGGGCTGTCCTGGGCTAGCAGCAGCCCTGAGGACATGACCCTAAGATGTGCTCCGCACCTTTCGACCGAAGGCCACAGACTATTTGGCTCAACCCAGGCTGCAAACACATTTGTCTGGCTTTCGGTGCTTTCCAAACCGGGAGGTTTCATAGGAAATCTGGATGGCCCAAGTATCTTGAAAAATTAGAAGATACGGCAATCCCGGGCTTGTGTTCCCACTTGGCAATGATCAGCTCGAGGTAAGCAGAGGCTGCTCTAACTAGATGAAGCATGGGCCATCCACTTTTCCACTGTCTCCACTACTCCCTATTGTCTCTCCAGCAATACTGTCTTCACCCCTTTATTTCAGCCTGCCCTATTGCCAAATGAGGATGCAAGAGATGAGCTGCCCGCACCCCTGGCTAGTGGGAAAAACAGCAGTCTAAGGAAAGGACTGCAAAATAGTGTGATATGTGTTGACAGAAGTGAACTCAGGATACTGACTTAGTGGCTGAGCTAAGGCCAGAACTTGGACTCTGCCCCATTCATTGTGTCCTGGCCTCTGGCAGCCTTGCCTCTCCTAGGCACACATAGACCACCACCCTAGACTGAAAAGACAGGGTCCACCACAGCCCCAAGTCATGGGTGGCACATGGTACCCAAGTGGCATCCGGGCACTGCTCAGGGCTCAGAGAGGACCCAAGGAATTTGAATCATTCTTATAGCTAAGACAACCAGAAATACCGCTTGCTGGAGGTCAGAGAGAAAACCAGATGCTCTTTGGCAGAGGATTAATACAAGTCATACCACATCTTAGGTGATCTAGAACAATGCTCCTAAGCAAGCAGAGGGATGCCTGCCCTTCTTCTTCACTCGATATTACCTGCAGGAGGGCAGAGTGCAAGAAGACGGTCCATATCAGCAGCCACCAGAAGCTCCGCCAGGAAGCCATGGGGTCCAGTCTCCTGGGGGTCTCTCTTGAACCTACAAAAGAAGAAAAAGTTGGCTTTCAACCAGCTCTGCACCCACAGCGGCACCCATGACTTAAGAGACCAGTCAGAGGGAGGGATTCTGAGCCTCCCATAATGTCTTGGAAAGGTTTGTGTAGGTGCAGGATGGGGCTACCTAGTACACGGTGCAGATGGGTCCACATCAAGGTCAGGAGGACAGCTGGACCTGCCTGCCATGTGCAGCCCACACCTCCAGCCCTTCTGAAGCTGAGAGGTCTCTACACCAGCCACTTTCCAGCTCATGTGTCAGCAGCGGGGTGTGGCTACTGGCTTCTAACTCAGGAAGCCAGTGTGGAGCCAAGGATTAGGGCACCTGCCAGCTTCTTCGACTTCAGGCAAAAATGGATCTGAGACCAACTAAGCCAGCCCAGAGAGGGGAAGGGACCTGCCTAAGGTCATACAGCAAGATGGTGACTGTTCTAGGACTGGAACGCAAGGTCTTCCGACAGTTCAAGGCTTTCCCCAGCAGATGACACTGCCCAAACCCCAGACCTGCAGCCGGAGAGGTCTGAGAGCTGAGTCCGGGGAAGGGGGGGGTTCAGAGGGCACAGCCTCAGCGCCCGCCCAACACAACCTCGCAAAAGTAGGTGAGGATGAACCAGCGGCCAGCGGAAGCCCCCCTGAGCCCAGGAGGGCCGAGGGGGGTTTCTGCAGAGTTCTCCTGACAATTTACAGGGAAATCAGTAAGAGTGGAGACTGGAAAAGCCGAGGTCACACTCGCCTCTCGCTTCGCCTCGCGGGCGCCTTGGCGGAGCCGGTGTCCGGGGGCGGGTCGGTGGCTTCGCTCCATCTGGAGAAAGCATTAAGGGCCTGGCCTAATGCGATCCGCAAATGTGCTGCTGTTTCCGACCTGAGGCGGCGACTCTGGGCCGAAGGGAGGCGGCCGGTGCCGGGCCCACGGACCCCGCGCCCCCCTCGCCGGCTCGGCCCCGGCCGCCCCGCCGCACACCCCGCGGGCTGCCCGCTGCCCCGCGGTGTTTCCTCCTGCGTCCGCGCGTCCCCGGCACCCTGTGCCCGCCCTCCCCGCGGGCGCTTCGCCTGGGCCCCTGGCGGCGCCCCAGGCGCTCGGGACCCACGGGCCAGGCGGCGGGACCTTCCGACGCTCGCGGCTCCCGGCTCCCGGCTCCCGGCCGCTGTCAGCCCGTTCTCCGCCCGCGAAGCCCAAGCCCGAAAGCCCCCGCTCTCCGGGGCTCCCCCACAAGGAAGAGCGCCCCCCGCGCGCGGAGAGCCCCGCACACGTCCCTCCGCGAGTGTCCCCGGGCCCCACGGAGCGCGGCGAGGGGGAGCGCCCCGGTCCTGGAGGACCCCGGGACCCGCTCCGCGTCCCCCAGCCCTGCTCGGCGGCCACGGCCCCGCGACTCCCTCCCCGCCCGGGACAGCGTTTCCCCCGGCCCCGCGCCGAGCTCGCGGCACCCACCTTGCGCGGCGGACGCTTCTGGGACGTGCGGCCCGGGCGGCGCGGGCCCGGCGCGCGCGGCGGAGAGGCGGGCGGGAGCGGCCCCGTCAACACCTCGTGCGGAATCCGGCCCCAGGACGTTCCCCGACGCCGGCCTCCCGCCCGCGGCGCCGCAGTCGCTGCCGCCGCCGAGCAGTTAAATGGGGCTGGGACGGGGGCCGCCCCGCCTCTCCCGCCCCCTCCGGGCGCCGAGCGCGGCGCGGGCGGGGACCCAGCGGCGGAGGGCGCGCGCCGCCACCTGCACCGCCCGGCAAGTGCACGGCGCGCCCGGCCGCCCCGCCGCCCTCCGCCCGAGCCGGGGCGCCGGGGCGCGAGGGGAGCGCGTGAGGGGCCGCGCCCGGGCCGCTCGGAGCGCGCGGGGCCTCGGCGACGGCGAGACGCGGCTGGAACGCTCCTCCGCCCGCTTCCTGGAAGCCACTCCTCGCCCTGGGCCGGCCGCCAGGCGTGGTGCCAAGAGCCGGGATGGCCGCCGCCGCCGCCGCCGGCAGGCGCTCTGGGGAGAGGCGGCCGCGGCCTCGCGAGCCAGCCCGGGGCGCCCCGCCTCAGTCGGAGCCGGGAGGAGGGCTGCCGTCGCCCCCCGCCCCGCCGCCCCGAGCCTCCAGCCGCCCCTTCCCGGGCCGGCCCGGCGGCCACACGGAGGGCTGTCCGGAGCCACCCGCCCCTGCCCGCGGGCCTCAGCCGCCCCCGGCCCGGCCGGCCCTGAGCGGAGTCCGCGGCCCCCCTCCCGGCCCGCGCCCCTCGGTCCCGGAGGAGACCCCCGACCCCGCGCCCCGCGCAGACCCGGCACCCGCCGCCGACTCCTGGGCGCGCTGGCCGCACGGACATCCGGCTGCCACGGGGCCACGAGCGACCGAGTAGGGTCACCTCCCGGCCAGGTCCCGGCAGCCACTTCATGGGAGCTGGGCTTGTTTGAACCGCGCAGACAGTGAGGGGCCAGGCCCGGGGTTAAGGGTAAAGGGGTGTCCGGGGACAGGGGTGACTACCCTTGTGGACTCCTGGAAGTGAAGGGAATTGAGACACAATGTTCGTCCCTGGCTTTGGCCTCATCACAGAGGTGTAAAGGCAGGGGCCGGGCATTGCTCAGAAAGGCTGCCTTAGGCCCCCACCTAAGTGCAACCACGGGCTCATTTCCTCGGGTGCCCGTGCGTGCCAGCCACTGTGCTGAGCTCTTACATGCCCAACTGCAATGGTTAGGATCGTGGTTCCCATTTCACAGAGAGGAAGCGGAGGCCCAGGCGATAAATACATTGCACACAGTGAGTTGCAAACCCAGGGCTAAAGCCGGTCTTCTCTGCTGTTTTTCTCTGAGGTTGCTCTCCCTCCTGTTCTCTAGTTGGTACACTCAGATGAGGGTAGAGCTTTACAGCGGGGAGCTGGCCCCCTGAATGCCTCCCTCCCCTGCCTTACCTTCCTGGCCCTGGGGTCTCCTCTGGCAAAGAGGAGCATCTCCAGACTGTCTCCCCACTCCATGTGAGATGGCTGGAATCTCATGGTAAAATGAGCAGAGGACTTTCAATGTCACGGGGGCAGAGAGGACCAGGATGTAGGCAGACACTACTCAGTCCCTGGCAGGAGAGCTGGGCGGAACCACAAAAAAAATATACCTACCTACAGTTCTCCCTAGTTACGCTCTTATGAGGTCAAGGGAACAATAAAGATGGCAATAGTGAACCTCTGAAATGCAGAGTTAGGTCCCTGCCAACCCCAGGTCATGTCTGTCAACCAATCAATACACAACCTCATTTTATCTGTGGTCCCCATTAAAACATCCACTATCTTTTCATGAACATCGAGCCCACAGCCACCAGCGGTACAAATCCTGGCCCAGTGTCCCGCATCCAGCTTGAGGATTTGCTCTGGACGACACATTGATCGCAGCCACAGCTTGGGGCTTCCAGCCAGCCCTCAGCACGGCTCTTAGGGGCCCTGTTAAACAGCAAGATCACCAAAAAAGAAGACCAAAATGTAAAACGTGGCACTGCATAGACCCTAAAAGGACATTGGTTTACAGCGTGAAAGCCGACGCGGGAAGGCACAGGCGTGCCTCCCTGTTCCACCTTCACCGGGAACGTCTGTATAAGGCCATTCATAGTTTCCCCCCCTTTGCCAAATGACCCTGAAAAAATTGCAAGTATCGATTTGCAGATTCCAAATAAATCTTGCAAGGAGGTGAATTCACAAACATGGAAGCTGCAAATAATGAAGACCGATTGTAGGTGCTTCTCCTATCAGGCTAGCAGGAGGGGATAACAACGTTTCAAAACATCTACGGGGCACCAGGCACTGTTCCAGGCCCGTCACCTGTATTAAGTCCGTCATCGCACCAGCCTAGGGGGAGGCATTGTTTTTATTCCATTTTACAAACGAGGAGTCTGATGTAGAAAGGTTGACCGAAGGTTTTTAGCAACTAGAATGTGCCAGTTCTCACGTCATTCATATTCTAAAACCAGACCGATGTATGTTTCACGGAGTCTGTTGCAAGAAGCACATGAATATTCAAGATGAAATGGAGAATTCAAAGAGATATTATGCCCCGTGCAGCTGGGGTGAGCTGAGCTGCCCGTGCCCGCAGTTCAGGAAAGCACCAAGAAGACCTCTGGAGCAGAAGGTGTGCTGGAAACACTAAAGCCACTCTGCTCCAGGGACTCCTGCTTCCATGGGACTCCCTGCCTCATTTTCCCCTGGGCACTCGTGATTCCTGCGCCCACCTCCGGGGAGCGCCGGCACCAAGTGTGGAGGCCAGGCTGAGCTGTTCTCTCCCAGGGGCTACACTTCCTACTAGGCCAGTCCCTCAAGAAACAGTTGGTCAGGAGTGAAAAGAAGAGCAAACATCCCCAGCTCCCTGAAGCAGTTCTGCCTTCCTCTCTCTCCGGCAGATCAAGCAGTCCTGTTTGTGACTCCAGCACTGTGAATGTGGGGGACAAAGAGCCATGAAGGGCAGACTCCGCTTAGGGAGGGGCTGGCTGGACCTCGCAGGCCCTGTTCCCGGATTCCCACCTAACTCCCATTAGGACTCTCCTTCAACATTTGCCCAAAGTGTAGACACACAATCTTCCCTTAGTCACGCACCCACGCTCCCTCTGCCCTGCACCCCCCCCCCACACTCAGCTCTGGCCAACTCATTGCCGAAGATTGGGGAATGGGAAGAACAGAAGAGAATGAGCCCCCCAAAAGCCAATCTTGGATTGGGCTGCTGGGTACAGAGATGCCCACCCAATCTATCTTCCAAGGCTCAAGACCTAGGCTACCTAGCCCCCGCCCCCAAGAGAATCCCCACTGCCTGAGGACAAGGGCAGCGTCATCAACCCTGAGAGGTCTGAGAAACCGAGTTCCATTTCCTCCCGAAGATCCAACTTCTTGAGTTCCGGTTTCCGTTACCAGCCACGGGGCTGCTTCTTCCCTGGAAGAGTTTCGGGGATTCCCACCTGTACTCCCAGCATCGCCTACTAACCCCATCCACAATCAGGCAAGCGCAGCAATGCATCATTTGTGTGCCAGGCGCAGACAGAGGACCAGGGAAGTTACTGTCAGTGATGCAGGTGTGGGAATAGGTGTTTTACCCTAAGACAGAGAGGACATCCCTTCCCAGCCTCAGCCTGAGTTTGTTCTTGATACAGAATTGCTCTTTCTGCTTGCAAGACTTGTGAGATGGGTTTGAGAAGCTCACCCGAGAAGACGACGTTGGAGGCTTGGAGACAAGTATTTGGGGTAAATCCTATAGGAGTTGCCTTTGACTACAATAGACACAAAGCCTACGCTCTCAGCCAAAGCCACCAGGAGACAAGAGGCTGGGATGTGCTAGGTGAGCACGGTGTCCTAGGGCTGGGAGATAGTCAAGAGGGTGCACTTACAGAAGAAAACTGAAAGGGAGTAGAGAGCAGGACAGCAAAGGGGGAGAGCAGAACAAACCCAGGGCCCAGGTGCCGTCTTGCCTTTGCTTGGTCGTTAAGGTCCCTAGAGTAGGAGATCCTGCCACAGACTTGGCCAGTCTTAAGGCAACAGTCCTGGATTGTGGTATCCACATGCCAGTGAGGCCTCGCCTCCCCTGGACTTGGGTGGTGGGCGTGACCTCCCAGGCAGCTCCCATAAACCAGAGACAGCGCTCCAGAGAAGCTCTCAGGTGTGACCCCTTGGCAGCCCTGCTCCCTTCAGCTGGGGCATGGGTGCACCTGCCAATACTGGGGGTCTGGAGAGGGCGTCGACTGCGCGTGATTTTCAGGTCTCCTTAGCCCCATATGGGAAACACGCTCAGCTGGTGGTTATACTTTTCTGCCTGCCCAGGTTGGGGTCCCTCTTTGGAATAGAAATTTGCTTTATAAAATGTATTTAAGTCTTCTGCCTCCTCAGCAAGAAAACACCCTTGGGAGGAGGGGTGACAAGAGGTGGTCCTACTTGGTGAGGGGCTCTGGGCTTTGGAACACCCTCATTCTTGGTTTCTCCTCTCATCCTGCACTGAGATCCCCAGAGAGCACCTCGGGGCTCCAGACTGGTGATTTCATGACTTCTCGAGGGGCTGGACTCACGATTTCAAGTCAGGAGCTCAGGAATGAAGACTGTTGCGGCTCTGGAGCTCTGAGCCAATTGGAATCTCTCTCCAGAGGGTGGTGTAGGACAGACGCTTTCTAGAAAGTTTCAAATCTTTAGCGGTGAGATAAGGAGGGTTAGCGTCCCCTGGTGTGTTGGAAAGGGACAGAACTGGGATCTGGTGACCTTCCACGCCTCAAACCAAGGCTGGTTCCCACATGGCCTCTAGGACTAGCAAGGAGCTGACCTGACTCGGTCTTGTGTGATCTTACACTCTGGTAATCACACACACACACACACACACACACACGCGCGCGCGCGCGTGCACGCGCACACACACACGTCCAGATAGACTATTAGGGAACAGAAGCGAAACATAGAGGCCCCAGAAGAATGGATTTGCTAGTAGACTTGAACCATTTCACTCTGCCCCGACCACCCTTACCTTCCCCTGAGAGGCACCAGGTGAGCAGGGAACACTGGAGCTATCATCAGGAAACCCACCACTGAGGTCCAGGATTGGCCACAAATTGGGGGATTCTGGGCAAGTCACTTCACCTCTCTGAGCATCCGCTTCCCGGGCTACCTTGGAGGCAATGGATCCTCCCAGTGTAACATCCAAAATTGTATCTGTACTCTGCTCGTATAATGTAGCAACACCTTCCTGATCTACGACTCAGCCGTGGCAGTGTCTGTGGCTCTAACCCCAGCCAGAACAGGAAAGGCCTCTGAGCACATCCACCCGACCTCAGATTTAAGCATATTGTGTCTGAGCAAACACTGGGGGCTCACTCAGACTCTTGATGCTTTTGTTTGTGCATAGTTCCAACGTGTCTGTTCATCTGGCTCCCAAGAATAACTTAGTCACGTTAGTAACTTTAGTTACTAGTTAGTAACTTTGGTTAACTAAAGTTAGTAACTTAGTAACTTTGAAAGGAAAAGGAAGCCTGCTAAGAAAAGGGATATTAACAATGTAAAGTCACTATTGAAGAACCCTAAAAGGCACAACAGACGTGGGGGGGCGGGGAACCCACCATAGTCTGGGACAGTTTCATTCCCTTCAGATGGCCTGAGAAAATCACTGTGTGGTGGCACAGTGCGGTGTTTGTGTTCACAAATCCAGATTATCTATGAATGCCTTTGTTCACTAGACCCTACTTATGGATGTATCCATGTTACATTTTAGAAAAACATTCGATCACAAAAGGGTTAAATTTAAGAAAGAAAAAAAAAAAAACAAGCAAGATATGTTCCTTCACTTCTTCACCCAGTTTCTGAAAAAAATCCCATCTAGAACATCACCTCCGACAACTCTAGGAGACCAAGATTTTATTCCGAGATTGATCGATTTGCACAAAAAAAGAACAGAGTGCAAAGTACCCTGTACACACCATTTTGGGTTTTTTTTTGTTTGTTTTGTTTTGCTTTTTTCTGTGCCAGCCCTTGTTTCAAATTGTGAAAACGGTTTTCTTCCAAGTTGTCAAGAAGGGGCTTATTCCCTGGTGTCGCACTGCGTGTCACCTGCCCCACAAAATGAGACTCGCCTGTTCAGTTGGCTTCCCCACATGTTCCTTTCTCTGCCAGCTTGGCAATATTTGGGTTGGAAATACCACTAAGGAATACTTAAAAAGTCTTTTTTTCATATGTAAGTTCAACAAAACGCATTTCTATGTATTGGGTTTACAAAACAGACTTACTTTGGGATGGTTTTGGTAGCCCATTAGGCAATTTTTTAAAAAGATTTGTTTATTTGTTTATTCGGGGGTGGGGAGAGGGAGAAGCTAACTCCCTGCTGAGCAGAGAGCCTGAAGCAGGGCGATCCTAGGACCCCAGGATCATGACCTGAACCAAAGGCAGCTGCTTAACCAACTGAGCCACCCAGGTGCCCCTCATGAGACATTTTTATCCCTTCTTTACCAAGACCCAGGTAAAAATGTTCTGTGGATGAGTGTGAGGAACCAGTTTCCTCCAGATCCCACCATCCACAACTGGTCAGCTTCAGATCCGAAGAAAAATTCAGTTCAGTGCAGTGAAATGCAATGTATATTACCTGACAGTCTGTGCCAGGCATGGGCTGGGTCCTGGGAACACAGTGGCATGATAAGCTATCACCCCGTTTCTGAAGGAGCAGATGAGATTGGGTATGATAGATGTTTCCAGAGGTGTCAGAACAGGGAGCTATGAAAGAATTGGGTATGATGGCAATTAATACAGTCATAGGAGTGTTAGAGATTTCCTAGGAGAAGCGATGTTCCGGTTGATAGCTAACACTTACATACAGGCACAGGATCTTGTTTAAAATAAAAATCAGAAAGCTATTCTCCTTCTCTACTTTTTCTCCAATGAAAGCCAATCTATTATCCCAAACAGGCATTTTAGAATAATTTAAATGGCTGCAGTGGGCATCAGATCTAGGAAAGAACAAGTAAATTCATCACATTCCCTAGAACAAATCCTGTCTGACCACATAACACACATGTGAGTTATGTGTGCATCTTCAGACTCATAAGGAATTGAGGGAACATTGCAGAGTATCTGCAGTGGACATATCCTGACAGGGTTCTCCAGTGATCCTTGTCTCTCCTGGTATTCACACCACTGTGTAATCCCCTCACCTTGAGTGTGGAGAGGACCTGTGACTTACTTCTAGAAATAAGATACGACAAAGCTCTCTCCTCCTCAGTGCCACCTGCAGAGGTGGCAGCTATCTCCTGCTTGGCATCATGGCCACCCTCAGACCTCTGATAAAGCCCATGATCATTAAAAAGAGGGCCAAGAAGGACATCCAGCACCAGCCAGACCCATATGTCAAAATTAAGCACAACTGGCAGAAACACAAAGGCATCAACAATAGGGTACATAAAAGATTCAAGGGCCAGATCTTGATGCCCATCACTGGCTACAGGAGCAACAAAGAAACAGAGCACATGCTTCCCAGTGCCTTCGGGAAGTTCCTAATCCACAATATCAAGGAGCTCGAAGTGCTGCTGGTGTGCCACAAATCATACTGTGCAGAGATTGCTCACGATGTCTCCTCCAAGAACCACAGAACCTCTGTGGAAAGAGGAGCCCAGCTGTCCATCAGAGTCAGCAAGCCCAATGCCAGTCTGTGCAGTAAAGAAAATGAATAGACAATAGACACATATCATATTTGTGTTAATAAAACCATAACACTACACAGACACACACACACAGAATTTGACAAAGGCACTGGGATAGCACTTCTTTGATTATGTTATTTAACATTATAACTTCCCTCTCACCAGGAGACCTTCTCCCCGGTTTGATAGGTTGAAGGGACCCAGTAATAGAGACCCGTGTGGCAAGGCGCTGAGGACCTCCAGCAGACAACCAGCCAAAAAACCAAAAAACAAAAATAGCAACTGAGTTCTGCCATCAACCACGTGAACTTGGCAGTGCATCCTTCCTCACTCGAACCTCAGATGAGACCTCAGGCCTGACAGAGGATCCAGGTGTGAATGTGTGTTGTTTCAAGCCACCAGGTTTGTGATACTTTGTTACACATTAGTAAATAAGTAATACAGGGCCTACAACTAAAGAATTAAGGGGGCACCTGGGTGGCTGAGTTGATTTAGCGTCTGACTCTTGACTTCAGCTCAGGTCATGATCTCAGGGTTGTGAGATCTGAGTCGCATGTTGGGCTGGATGTTGAGCCTGCTTACAATTCTCTCTGTCCCTCTCCCTCTGCTCCCCCTCCACCACTCACACTCTCTTAAAAAAAGAGAGAAAGAGAGAGACTTAAGAAATAGTTCATCTGTTGCTTGTTCCTCTCATTTCTCTTTTCCAGGATGTTCTCAGTGGTACCAGCTGTGAAATGGGCTGGATATCACATCAGACCCAGAACTAGAGAGTTCTGGATTGACTTTGAACCCACCACCTAAACATAATTTCTTTTTGTCACACAGAGAGATATGAAAATCTATATAAATAAACATTTTTATTTGATTAGAAAATCGAATTTAAAGGGATGTCTTTTAGCTCTCGTTGTAAGGATGCCTGTTAAAAGCCAGCTTCGAGAATACTGTTCCAGCTTCCAGAATCCTGAGAAAGAGGCTCTAGTCTGGCATTCCCATGCATTCCTCTGCAAAAATAGTTCTGGGCAGGAACTATCCATGAGAAGGTTTGGGTGTGAAGTAAGAATTCCAGACGAAAAGGAAAACGTGCAAAGGCCCAAAGATGAAAAGTTCCAATTCAGCCACCACATACTTTGTAAATGTTTGTTGTGGCGGAGAAAATGCGGCACATTCGCCAGACCCCGTCTCCTGCACCTCGTTCTTGGAGCCTACAATTCCCAGCGTCCTCCCAGAGCCACGTGACTCGTTGTGGGCGACTGAGTAAGAGTGGAATTGCTGTGCATCTCTTCCGAGTGGAGGCAGGGATGGGCTCCTGTGGTTTCTCCAGTCCCTTCCCTCCCCATGGGCAGTTAACACAGCTGCTGCACGCGGCCATGATGAGCCACGAGTCAAAGGATCCCAGGTTGCTGACCCAAGGACAGCTGGCTTACAGAGTCATCCTACATATGCTGGGATTTATACAAATAAGCAATTATATTTATCCGTTGAACGTATGATTTTTTTCGTTGTCGCTGTAGCATAAACCGGTCTATACAGAAAAATACACAACACAAAGTGCAAATGGGATGGGCTCAAGTTAAATGGACAGAAAGGTGAGCAAGGGGTCAAGTTTGTGAAGGGCACTCATGCCGGGCTGTGGGGTTTTGGACTTTACCCTAAGCTCAAGGGCTTGCTTCGTATGATATCTGTCGGTGCAGTGGCATGATAA
Source organism: Taxidea taxus jeffersonii (assembly GCA_003697995.1). NCBI lineage: Eukaryota > Metazoa > Chordata > Mammalia > Carnivora > Mustelidae > Taxidea > Taxidea taxus. The sequence continues at coordinate 47,570 of ML105046.1, read as the reverse complement.
GATTGGAATGATTACTCTGACTGTTTAATAACCCAAGCGAGAGTCCTGTTAGCATAACCTGGCACAGGCTGTCATGGACATGGGAGGAAATTGATGGACCGGAGAGTTGTTAGGGAGACAGGATTGATAGGACTTGGTGAATGGCTTAAAAGGTGGGGGTACCGGGGAGAGATGTGTGAAGGCTGGCTCCCTGATTTTTCACGTGGACTGTGTGTCATTCACTAATACAGAGAACATAAGAGGAAGAGGACACTTGTTTCTGATTTTGATTTCTGCCTTCATCCCTCATTTGCTCATATGGCCCAGAAGCTCCAGCTTGAAGCATGTTTTCTCAACTCCGAGTCCTCCAAGGCAAGTAGGACATTCGATCCTAGCCTGGGTCCCTGGTTTACCATCAAAGCAAGAAGTGGGACTTCTGCAGCATTCCCCATGAAATTGCTAAATGCTCTTCCATTAACTATATACCAGAGCAGTGTGTTTTTATTGTTGTTTTGAAAATCAAGAAAGAAACCAAAAGACGGCATGAAACAAATGTTCCTCAATTCATGTGTGTAATCAGGAAGACTGAGAACACAATGTCCTGTGTTCTGCAAAGCATAAATAAAGAAATTGGAAAAGAAAATTAAAACAAAACAAAACAAAAAACCCTGGTATTGACATGAAATTTCAGGTCAGGTAGAGACTTCGGATCCAAGATGATTTGAGCTCAATTTTTTTTACTCAAACCTTCTAATCATAACCACTAAATGGAGATTATATAAAAGTCTACATTAGTGCTGGGAACCAGGGAAGAAAATCCTCCCTGTAGCTGAGACGCCGAGATGAGGTACGGCAAGTAGCCATCGCTCCGCCAACAAGCACCCTCATGACCAAGGAAGGGAGTTTCGCACCGCCACTGCCGTAGGCGTCCTCCCTTGGCTCTGCAGGGAAGGCAAGGGGACAAGCGCCAAAGAAAAAGTACCAGTGCAGCTGGCAATGATGCGTTACCCCTCTGCCTTTAAAGACAGACTGATTCTGGGAAGTCTGGGTGGCTCAGTGGGTTAAGCATCTGCCTTTGGCTCAGGTTGTGATCCCAGGGTCATGGGATCAAGTCCCGCTTCCGGCTCCCTGCTCAGTGGGGAATCTGCTTCTCCCTTTGTCCTTCCCCCCTGCTCATGTGTTCTCTCTCTCTCTCTGTCACTGGCTCTCTCTTTCTCAAATAAATAAATCTTTTTTTAAAAATGGACATTCTTTCCCTGCTCGATCACCTGGGAGACTGGGAGATTTCTCCTGGGCTTGGAAAGAACCAGAAGAATTTCCACTAATAAATTATACACAGTGACCCAGAGGAGAAAGGATCCAGGAGCAGGGCAGAGGAGAGCAGCGTGCAGAGTCTGAGAGATGAGAAGATGAGGGGGGAGGTTGCTGGAGTGTCCCAGGCTTTAGCGGAGAGAGAGAACATCTTGAAGAAGGCTGGATGTGCATTTTCCAACACACTTCCGGATGTGAAACTCTGCTGACAGGAGGACCTCAAGGCACAAGCACACGACCCGGTCTTCTTTCCAGTAGTTGATTAGAAGTGGATTGCTGTCAACCCCGCGCCAGGAGCCAGGCTAAGGATGCTCTCTGCCGGCCTTCTCCGTATGTGTGGGGGGTGGGGGGTGGAGGGGTCTCCCCTGTGTGGTACCCTCCTGGGTGCCTCTTGTCAGCTTCCTGCTCTCGCTTCCTCTTGGCTGGGTAAACCAAACACCATGGTTTTAAAAAGTATTCAGTTTAAGGTAAACAAGATGGGTCATCTTCCCAGCCGAGGTTCCGAGGGAGCACTAAGCCCTCCGTCTTGGAAGTCACGGGACCCGGGAGAAGAGTCACTTCCCGAGTTGCAGAAGCACCGGCAGAGCCAAGAGCGAGAGAGCCTCGTGCGCTCTCTGCGCCTGCACGTCTCACTGTTCCTGGGGCTTCGTGCGACACTGACACACGCATCCGTATCAACTGAATAAATATGCAGACCGAAAGAGGACAGAATGGTAGGACAATAGCCATCAGCCAGCTTACGGCTACCAATAATACAGTAAGTGTGAGTGTGCAAGGGAACCAGCGCACAGAACCATCTCTCTGCCCAAATCTCAAGCAATAAGACCTAAGAGGAGCTCATGGTAAGACCCCATCTCGCGGCGACTGAGCATCTGGGCGCTCTCTGCAGGTGAGCTGCTCCCAAGCGGGGCACGCGGGGGGCACAGCTGATGTCCGCCCCGTTCCTGAGTCCCTTCTCCCAATCTCGCCCTCCGACTCTGCTTCCCTCTGGACCCAGGGCTCAGGAACGAGACGATGCAGAGAGGGGAGGGAAGTCACGCTACAGAGCTGCTTCTGTGTGGAAGAAATATCAAAGTGGAGAAGGGTCCTCAGGGACAGGGGGAGACTTTCCCCCAGAGGACTCTGACATGAGTTAAAACAGTGCAAGAATTGAATGAATTCCAAGGCCACTCCATTAGCTTCCCGGGGCCGCTGTAACAAATGACCACAAGTGGGTGGCCTCAAACAACAAAAATGCATTCTCTCACTGTTCTGGAGGGCAGAAGTCGGAAGTCAAGGTGTTGCCAAGTCTGCGCTCTGGCAGATGGCCCTGGGGGAGAACCCTTCCTCGCCTCTTCCTGCTTCTGGTGGCTACGGTCTCCCTCGACTGTGGGCTGAGTCCCTCCCAACTCTGCCCGCGTCTCCACGTAAATCTTCTCATGACCTCCTCCCTGTGTCTGTCTTGTGGCAAATGTCCCTCTCCTTTTTCTTGTAAGGAACCGATTACTAGATTTAGGGCCCCCCTCCCTGATCCAGGATCTTAAGATCCTTCACTTAATTGCATCTGTAAAGACTCTATTTCCAAGTGACGTCACATTCTCAGGTTCTGGGAGGTTAAGACTAGGACATGGCTTCTGGTGACCCTTATTCTATCCACTGTCACCACCAAGACCTGAACTCTATATTCTGTATTCTCGATGCCGCCTGAAACTACGTCTAACTGCGTTATCTGAAAAAGCTTATCAGAGATTGTACAACTGAGACCAAAAGACATGAAGCTACTCTAACAATAATATGCTAACATAAATATGCCCCAAATCTGGATATAAAATTTCTTCCATTACCAAATTCCCGGGCAGGAAATGACTATATTTATTGCGTTCGGGTGCTGATACTAAGCACAAGATCTGCTGGTGACTCACCCCGCAGGCCCCTCGATGGTCCTGAAAGTGTGGTCGATCGAGTTCCCCTCACAAAGGCTGGGCTGCTCCCCTGAACACATAGCATCCCTGACCATAATCCTGGCGATTGCCCTTCTCCCTCGAAAAAGGCAGCTGCACAGGGAGCCAGCCCTGCCTCCTGGGCTGATTTCCAGGGTCTGAGTACTCGGGCATGTACTCTTGACCTTGTCCTTCTGTGTTTTGCCTGCCATGTTTCCTAAAAAGCCAACATTCCCATCGAATTTTGAATTTCGCTCTGTAGATCGCGCTCTCTATCCCTTCCAGTCTAGCTGAGTTGCCTTGCTAACCAGCCAAGTTACCAGCTGTTGTTTGCTTGCAACACGGACACTTACTGACCCATAATACTTTCTTGCTTATAGGATTCCGGGGTTGTTTCCAAGAAACCTATGGAGGATCCAAGGAACAGAAATCGTCAGACGTAGTGGCTGCCACTGACCTGCCCTTGTGAGACTGCTCCCTGCAGGCACCTGGGGGGATTTGTGGCATGGCCAGAGGCCCGCGTTCTGCTCCTTAAATGGAGTACTGAGTTATTTCTAAGTGCCTACCCATCTGCAGCAGAGAGGACTTTTCCTATAGACCAAGGAATGAGAAGAGGCAAATAACTGAGGCGTTTCCTCTTTCCAGGATGTTTTGGTTGGTGTGTTAGAGGGTTTCTTGAGCGATCAAAAGTATCTTCAACATGAGGTGAGGTCAATGCCGTTGTCCTGACATCGCCATGTAGTGCTGCCCACACCAGCTGGAGACCCCCAACCTGGACCCAGTGTCGTCATGAACATGTGGGACTGGGAGGCCAAGCTGGCTGTCTCGTGCAGTGCAGCACAAACTCACAAGACATCCCTAGGAGGCCTAATTCCCTGTCTAGTCAATTTCTGATCTTGCTCCAATGATGTGGATTTTCTTCATCGTTGTGGACTACGGCGTCACTCAGCGTATCTTTGATGGCTTCGTTTGTGTGTCTACGGATGCTGGAACCTCGGGCAGAGACTTAGAAGCGGGGGGACACAACGGTCCAAGCCCACTGCCTGTTTTCCTGTAGGTACACAGCTCTAAACTGTGGTTTCTTTTTCAGTAATGATCACTAGAACCTGTTTGCTACAAATTAGGTTGTAAATGTGTTCGCCCTAGACCCCACATCTGCTACTGTCTCTGGGAATGGACTTCTAAGCCTCTTTCGTACCACCCAAGGGCCTGTCCCTGATAATGACTGATGATGAGTACCTTTTCATGTGCTTATGGGGTAATTACACACCCTCTTCTGGGAAGCAAGTCTTCAAGTCTTTGGGCCATTTTTAATTACTTATTATTTACTCATGAGAATTCTTGACATATTCTGAATAGAAGTCTACAGTGGAACATAATATGCATTGTGACTATTTTCTCCCAGATATGCATTATGAATACATAATCTGTGGTTTGTCTTCTTCTTACTTTTTTAAATGGCATTCTTTGATGAGCAGAAATTTTAAATAAGAATTTTTTATTATTATTTTTTTTAAGTAGGCTTCCTGCCCAGTGTGGAGCCCAACTCAGGGCTCAAACTCATGGCCATGAGATTAAGACCTGAGCTGAGATCAAGAGTTGGACATTTAACCAAGTGAGCCACCCAGGCGCCCCAGAAATTTTTAATTTTAATTAAGTCTAATTTATCAGTTTTGTTCTGGGGGGTTAGTGCTTCTTTGTGTCCTAAGAAATTATGCCCACTTCCAGGTTATGAAGACATTTTCCTCTGTGTTCTTTTTTTTACTTTAAGCTTTGAGAGACAGCGAGCTTGAGCTGGGGGAGGAGTAGAAACGGAGAATCCCAGACTCCATGCCCAGCATGGAGCCCGCTGCGGGGCTCGAGCCCATGACCCTGAGATCGTGACCTGAGCTGAAAACCGAGGGTCAGACGCTTTAACCGACTGGGCCACCCAGACATTTCAACAATATTAGTATTTCTGTCCATTTATTAGGTATTCAGTTTCTGTACGCAAAGTTGTGTACTGGTCGGTGTGAAGGTCTTGCATAGCTTTTGTTCAAAACTGTTTTTGTACTTTCTGCTGCTCTTACATTTTTTCATTATCATATTAAATCTAACATTTAATAATTATTTCCAGTATACAGAAACATATTGAGTTTTGTCTGCTATCTCATGATCTTGATAAATTTGTAGTATATTAGCATATGTACTATGTGTATTAGTGTATGTATATATATATGTTAGCTCTAATTTTTTTGTAGAGTAAGAATTTTCTACATATCCAATCTTGTTTTCTGCAAAAAAAAAAAAAAAGTTTTATTTCTTGCTTTTCAATCTGTAGGCCATTTTTTTTCTTTCCTCACCGTACTGCATGGTTATAAACTCATTCTAAAAACCATTATAAAGGCTATTTCTTATAAATACTCCATTTCCCCTTCTATATATAGGTCTGTCTGGGCTTCTGATAACTTGAGTCTTCTTTGAACTATGCTCATCTTCATTCCCCAGATAGAAATACCTTTTCCCCATTCTCCCAGTTTCTATGAGGAGGCATTTTCTCCAAATAGCCCTAGCTAGTTGAGTTACCTGGCTTGAGTTTGGGTTAGGAACGGGGCACCAGGATCCCAGCCCCTCCTTGGAAGGCGGCCTGCACGCAGGGAATGGGCATTCTTGACCATTGGCAGACGTGCAGGAAGCTCGGTGTGGAAGGTTCCGTCCCTGTAAGAGCGGGTGACCCTTCCCATACTGGACCAGGTGAGTGCGTCTGAGCCCTTTGGGGTTCCATTAGCAGATGCTTTCGCTCCACAGTCTCACACAGCCTTACGATGCAGGTTACACACTGGCTCTTACCTGTTTTAACCCCCGACTAATGACCGGTTTATTACTCACAAGGGAAAGAGGGGAGCCATTTACTGAAACCTCCCCCGCCTTCCCCCCCCACCCCAGTCTATAAGTGCAGCTTCTGCAATGACTGCTTATTAACTCAGTTAACTGTAATTAGTTTCTTTCCCAGACAAGACTCGGAAGCGTATTGCAGGCATCGAGAATGGCTCTGGACTTCTCCTTCTCTTGGATAAATTTCAAACATGGCCGCGAGAGACGAGAGCTGGTGGGGTGTAAAAAGCTACTGTGTGAGTATGTGGGGGCAAACACATAGGATGGGGGGCAGCATAGGAGAGAGAAGAACACAGGCCTGGGAGGGAGACCACCTAGGTCAGGAGCCCGGCTCTGGCATTCCATGACCAACTGTGAGCAGGTCATCCCCAGCCTTGCTGCGTCTCAGTTCTCTTATCTGCAAAATGGGTTGTTAGGAGGATTGAGTTTATTCATTTAAACACTCACAGCAGCACCTGGCACATAGTAGGCACTCAATCAGTGTTAGCCATCATTATTATTTATTATGGGCGCTATGTATACCGCTGCTTTAGAGAAGGTGTCAGGGAAGGGAGCGCATGGGAAGAGAAAGGAGGAAAACTGTCCAGGATGTTGTTGGGACTTTACTGATGTACCGAGGACCCAGAAGACTGAGAAGTCTGGTTCTGGTCTCCTTGAACCAAGCTGGCTGCTGGGCATTTGGAACTAACGTCCGTGAAAAGCAAGTTCCAGCCTGGTGACTGCCGTGGGCATCTCGGTGGGCCGTGGGGTGCAGTACAAACTCCCCTCACACCACGGGTTGTTGGATCCTGGGCAAGCCGTCCCATGAGTCTTCTCTGTGGAAGGAGAAAGGGTACCCGCCCCTACCTGATGGGCGTGGTGGCACCCCCCGGATCAAAGTACATGTGGAGTCTGTACTCTGGGCGAGGACAGGGCTGGCTCTCTGACCCCGAGCAGTCTTGTTTCTGTGCCCTCAACCCAACTCCTGCTCCTGCTCCCTCCTGAGCTCACCAACAGGACCGGCACAAAATACCTACCGGGTACTGGGCAGCACCGAAGCTTGTGCTACGCTCTCTTTAAATGAACCCGACAGTGCACAGAAGAGTTTTCTATCCTTGAGTTGGAAGGAGGGAGTGCTGTGTCTGAATCGGGGGACACTAAAGCCCCCCTCTCAGACCTGCTGACTCAGAAGCACCCAGGCACCCACACTGGGACCCGCTGGCCAGCCCCGGGGCAAGGGGGCAGTTTACAGCTGGACCCCACCGTGCCTGGAAATCAATTCAACACAAAGAACAGCAGAGGCCTTTTGCCAACATGGTGTGTCATGTTTATTAGGCGAGTCACAGTCAGCTAGAACACAGGGAAGACCGGATGACACCAGTAATGTCAGGAAACAAAATATTTAGCATTTCTTAAGTTGCAAATTTTGCATTCCGTTGCAGCTGAGGGATATAAACGGGCAATTCGTGGACATAACTGCAATTTATTTTTAGCAACAAGAAGCACATTTATTTAACCGATGACTTTTAGGACAATAAGCAAAGCAAAACAAAACAAAAAACTATCGTTTCATGTAGCTAAGACAGGAAAATCATTTATACAAATGGAACAGATACAAAATACATTATAAAGAGAACACACATACAAAAGTCATTGGGTTGGTCAAAGAACAAGGATGTCACAGACCACCACACTGAGAGAGCACTGGTGTGAATTCACTTCAGTTATGAAAGTACGTCCAAAGTGTGAGTTACACGTTTACTGAGGTAAAGGCACGATCACTTCAACATAGTTAATGGGGAAGAATCCAGATTCCCCATGTAGCAACCCCTCATACCAGTTTTCATCTATTTGATTGGTTAATGTAATGATGTCCCCTTCTTTAAATCCTAGTTCTCCTTGGTTTTCTGGCTCAAAATCATAGAGACCACGACAGCAGGGCTGGTCCATGGGAACGTTAGAACCTGTCCACATCATACGGAGACAAAAAGTACAGGTTAATGTGACACACTGTCCTTGGAGGAGTGGGAGCCGGAGAGCAGGAGAGGTCATGAGCAGCAGCCCCCCGCCTTCCTCCCCACAGGGCCGGCTCGGCCCACTCACTGGTGCTGAGCTCGTGGCGTCTCTCCCAGCTGCCGCCAGCCCCAGGACGCCCTAGCTGACCTCCCGGGCCCAAGGCTTTTGGCTTTTCCCTTGGGTACTCCCATCTGGAGGAGTCAGGCCCAGCCCACCTCCCCAAAAGCAGCTCCTCTCCTCTGCCTGGAGCCCATGGGAGACACAGAATTCCTGACCAGGGAGCTTATGGTTTCCTTGTGGACACCGGACAATATGTGTGTGTCATTTAAAGGACACAGATGAGATTTAAAGGACACAGATGAGGTAGAGAATCACTTATAAGCTCAGAAGCTCAGGGAAGGAGGCAGGAAAGGCCTGGGTGGTTGGGACATCTTCCCGGAGCTGGTGACCAGGAGCTGGAATGAGGCAGGGCGTGACTCGGGAGAGGACGACAAACTATTCACAGACCAGCCTGACGTGCTGGGCTCACTGTATGAAGCCAGAAGTTCTCGGAATAACGTTTTTCAAATAGTTATTGTTTAATTTCAAAACGAAAACATGGCAATAGTAAGAAAGGGTTGGAGGGGAGAAGGAAGGGGAGGGGGAGGGAAGGGAGTGGGGGAGAGGAGAGGAGAGAGAAGGGAGGGAGGAAGGAGAGGGGGAACTAGGAAAGGAGGGAGGAAAGCATCTAAAATTGAGAAAAGTCAGCTGTAACCCACTAGCCCAGAGCTACCCACTGTTAAATTAACATTTTGGTGGAGAAGCTTCCAGATGTCTTGGTGAACGTATCTGTGTATGTATTTACATAAATATATTCTTTTCATCAAAGAACCTCCCTATACGTATTATTGTGAATCTCTTCCCAGAATACTTTCAATTGCTGACCATCAGTCTGACATAACACACGGTGTCATACTATGACATACTGTATGACATAATTTCTATAACCCACCTCCTATATTGCTGGATAGATAAGGTCCTTCCTTCCCTTCTCTCTCTCTCTCTCTCTTCTTCTTCTTTCTCTTTTGTTCTTTCTTGGCTTTCCTACAGAACTCTTTGAAAAACATCCTAATACATGTTTATTTATAAAGATGCACTATCCACACCTGAAGGTAAACTTCAGAAGGGAATTTACTATTCATAGGACATCAACTGTTCCAAGACTTTAAACATTTACTACCAATTTAATTTTTCCATTGTGTTTTGTCTTAAAAGTTTCAGGAGCCCCTTATAAAATGTCATAAATATTTTTTATATGTATCGTGGTTTTTTCTTCCATTTGTTTTTGGAGCGTGTCTCGGGGATGGGGCAGGGAAAGGGGTTTCTGGCACACATAGAGAACACAGAACACACAGAAATTTTAACCAGCACAGTCAAGCTCATCAACCTCTCCATCCCTAGTTTCTCCTCCACATTCATTCAACTAAATGCATCCCAGGAATGATTTCTTCACGTGAAAATTTTTACTCTTAATTCCACTGAATTTTGGCCAATAGAGGCATTATTTTTGATGACACTGAAGCAGTTATCTCAAGACAACTCATTAAAGGACCCATTATTCCTCCACTGACTTCAAATACGGCTTTTATCTTTGTCATATAGTTAATGATCATGTGCACCTGGACGTATTTCAGGATTTTCTATTTTTTCCACTGATCCACTTAGGTAACTCACAATGTATCATTTTAAATATTGTAGCTCTAAGGTTAAGTGTTAAGAATTAATAAGGTAAGCTCCTCATTTCCTAACCTCATGAAATCATTCCACCTGGTAAACTTTAGTATCAATGTATTGAGTCCCCCCCACAAAAATTTCATTTTGGGGGGGGTACCTGGCTGGTTCAGTCAGTAGAGCATACAACTCTTGATTTCGGCATGGTGAGCTCAAGCCCCATACTGGGCATAGCGATTACTTTAAAAAAAATCTCATTTTGATGTTAAATGGATATTTTTTCACTTTTTTTTTCAAAGATGTATTTATTTATTTGAGAGAGAGGGAGAGCATGAGCGGGGTGAGAGGCAGAGGGAGAGAAGGAATCTTCAAGCAGACTCCCCACCTAGCGTGGAGCCCAATATGGGGCTCCATCCCAGGACTCTGAGATCAGGACCTGAGCCAAAATCCTGTTTAACTGCCTCAGCCACCCAGGCAGCCCTGGAATATTTTTAATGACTGACGAGCACTGCGGGCCCTGCAGGAAGGACTTTCTCGTGGGTGATACTTTTACCCTAGAGCTAGACTGAGCTTGTTACTATTTAAAATTTCTGCATCTGTATTTAAAAGTGAAATTCCTCCCATTTTATATTCTGGTCAGGCTTTGTTATCAGAGCACGTCAGCTTTAAAAAAAAAAAACAACAACTTTTTTTTTCCTATTTTCTAAAATATTTGAATTTGAAGATTTGAAACAATTTGCCCCCAATTATCTTGGCTTATGGATTTCTGAATGTAGAATGCTTTCTTGGACAGTTTATAATGGTGACGTAGAGTGTCTGGGAAGGAGAGGGGGTCATCCTGGTCCAGGTCACTTTAGCCTCTCACGAGGACATGTGGCCTCAGTGGTTCTCATGATTCCACGTGGAGTAGCTGAGGCAAGAGGACAAGCAGGAGCGGAGAGGCTGCCCTGCTCAGGGGAGGTGATGCCCGACCCAGATAAGTCAGGGACATGGAGCACTGGTGAGTCCAGTGCAGACATGACTGTCCCAGGGAAGATGAAGCTGGAAGGAAGCCAAGCCCTGCCCCAGGAAAACCACACCCCTGTCTACCTGGCAACCGCCCCAGGGGCAGAGGCCCCCAGTAGAAGGCCGAACAGGCCATCCAGAAGGAGACCAGGGAGGTCTCCACACCATCCACAGCCAACGCCTCATGGCCCCGTTTCTTTGGTCACGCCAGCACAGCGAGGTCTGCAAAGGTGGGAGGTGGTGTCCCAGGTCGAGACCACGCCAGGTTCATGGTCCAAGTCCTTTAGGAAGAGCTTGATCCCTGCACAGGACTATCCACACACGTCATCTCACCTCTGCCATCCTATTTTATGCCTTCTGTTCTTACTTCCTTTTTCTGTTCTTACGAAACATCCTCCTATATCTCTCTCTTGACTTGGAGAGTTGAAACAAGTTCTGCTAAAGATTATGTTCCTTCCTCACCAAACCTTTCACGTCCCCATAAAGAGAACGGAAATTTGGGCATTTCTCTGGTTGGTCAAATGAGAAGCCCCTCAGTCCCGGGCAGCAGATCCCTGCGTGGGGCCCGTTCATTTCTCTGACAGACGGGGTGGCCCTCCTTCAGCGCCAGCCCCACTCCTGACCTTCCCAGCACGCCGTCCACACCCGGGTGGGAGTGGGAGCCAAGCCCTCCTTCCCTTGCAGGCTGTTTATCAGTGAAGTTCCCCAGTGGAGCTGAGATGACCCCTCTGTCTTCCTGTCATAGTGGCTCTCAACATGGCGGCTGACTAACAAGCTCATTGCTTTTAGTCAGCGGAACCCTGGGCCAATTAAATCATGAAGCGCTGACGCTGCTGGGGGACCTGGGCCTCAGGACTTTTAAAATTTCTCAGGTGTCTCCAGTGTCCAAGGGAGGTTGCAAATCACCCACCTAATGGCCTTCCCTTCCGTGCACTTTCTTCAACCACAGCTTGGGAGTGTAGAGGAGTTTCAGCTGGTAGGGAAAGGGGAGGGGACCCACTTCTCCCTCTCCGGAGAGGACCCTCCTTCCTGTGTGGTGACTTACAGGGAGAGGAGCCTTTCAGAACCTGAATCCGCATGCACTATAGTCTCTGGAAGGCAGGTGATGTTTCTAGCATTTGGATGGCTCCTTCCATGACACGCCTCCATCCCATCCCAACTTCGTATATTCCTTTTGTCCTCATGATGGCCGTGGAAGGACTTCAACACGAGGTCCAGTTCGTTATCTTGCATTTGAACAGAATGACGATCCATTGCTTCAGAGCACTGGAAACTGAGTTTAGCCTGCAGAATTTTCATTTTCCTTTGGAAAGGCAATGCCTAGCCGGGTGAGCTGGGGCGCTGAAAATCCACACCAACCTTGACTGTTGAGTCGAAGTCAACTTTATTAATGAATGCCAGTTGTAATGTGGTCTATAAAAGTGACTGCTATCCTTAAGCATGCCCTGCCCTCCCAGCGCACTGAAGAGGGAGATGGAGTCAGGGGCCAAGCCACACGGTCGTCTTGGAGAGATTTCCTTGAACATGAAATGTCGGTGCTAGAAGGGTATCTGGTGGTCGTCCATGGACCGCTCCCTTTTTGAAGAAGACGCAGTGCTACCTCCAAGAGGTCACAAAAGCCTGGCCCCCGGGCTAGTGGCAAAGCCAGAACCAGGCACGAGGGCTCCCAGCCTGGGATCTATCCTGCTGATGTCACCTCCTACATGATCTGTGACACCGCTAAGGGTCGCCAAGACATTTTATGGGCTATCACACCGACCAAGGGTCTAACGACATACATTTTTTCCTCCTGTTGACTCTGAAAGCTACCTATAGTGACTAAAATCAATGCGGAATGGCAGGCACACGCTCCCCCTACCCACCAGCCAGCAGCATGCGCCTACGTGTGCACAGCTGGCACACACACTGAACAAATCAGGGGAAAGACACATTACTCACTTCTCACTTCATTTATCCTAGGCAAGGGACCATTGCCACACTGCCCACTCTGATTTTCTAAGAGCTGGAAAACAACCAGCGCTCATATCACACTCCATCAGCAAGTGAGCCCCAAACATGGCATCGCTCCTGAGAGGCGGTGGAGTGGCATCATGAGGCAGGCCACAGTTCCCTGACCTGGGCAAGGCGTGAGCACCTGGCTCTCCCGCCACGTGTGCACAGCCCCCAGCACCGCACGCAGTGCCACCAGAGCTGGGGTTGGCTGTCCTGGGCTACAGCAGCAGCAGGACTATATTCTAGAATATCGCCCAGTGCCTTTGCCGAGCTGGGTCATTTCTGCTGTTGGGGGCCTTCAGCCCAAGGACTGCAGCCTCCCTTACTTGAGGGAGAGAGGAGAGCCCGCACATGAACAACGCAGTCAATGTTGTAACTTCCAGGTTCCAAAATCATGCCATTTCAGACGCGAACTGGTGTGAAAGCCAAGGTTTACAGGCTTTCATGCCCAGGCCAGAGCCAGGTGGGCTTTTATGAGATTTAAGAGGTAGAGAGAGAGAGACATACAGACAGGCTGACTTCTGGGGTCCAAGGAACCAGGATGTGAAGAACCCAGAGCATGGAGATTTTATTACAAGCCGTGGAGAGGGAAGGGCTATCTCCTGCCACAGGAGAAGACCTACAAGCTCTTTCTAGAGGCGGGGAAGGGGCTAGAGAGAGAAGGGTGGGCGAGAAGGTTGAAATGTTCCCCTGAGTCTACCCAGGGTAGGGGGTCGGGGGGGCTTAGGCTCCACTTCCCACTGAAACTCTGGGAGGAGGCACGTCCCCCAAGCACTCTCAGCCAGCATGGTGGGGTGGTTAATTACACAGGGAGGGGCCCGAGGGAGCCACCCCGGCTCCCCATGACCTTGGAACAAATCTTGAGTGCCCTCCAGAAGTGAGAGGGGAACAGCTGGACCAAAGATGGCCTGGGGCGGGCAGGATGCTGAGTCCCCCCCCCCCCACACCACAGCGGGGGGCCTGGGCCACGGGGCTGGACCTGGGGTTACCGTGACGTCCACGGAAGGTCCCCTGGCCTCCGGGCAACATCCTGGGGGAGCCGTGTGCGGAGGAGGGGGTCTGCGAGAAAGACGAGCAGCCCTGACAGGGAGTCTTGACGGAACTGACCGGGTTTAAGGCCTAAACCGACCACGTGATAAACAGCTAGTGTGCTTTCTTCTGGAAGAGACCAGGTTACCTTGAAATGGCAAGATGATGGTTTTTTCCACCATTAGAAGAGATGGAAAAAAGATTAATTTTTTTTCTTTTTTTTGGCCAACAGTAGAAATGGAAAAAAGATTAACTTGTTTCCCCCACTGCTCTAAATGGAGACTCATAAGCAAGTTCAGTTCACTCAAGAGAAGTCAAGCTTCTGCCCACCGAAGTGATAATGTAGGAAGCTTCCCCTCTCCACCAAAGAGGGGTCAGAGGCGGCATGGGATGGAGCCCACAGGGCCAAGCAGAACGGGGGGTCTTCCTCGCTGGACCAGACACAAATGCCTACACCCCCAGCTTCCCACCATCAGAAGCCAACACCTCTGCAGAAACCTTCCCATAAGGAAAGATGGGTCCTACCCACTGTACCGTCTCTGGGGACACCTCGTTCCTTCTGTCCCCTGGGGTGTCGCAGCCGCTGCTCCTTGACCTTGGGCACACCTTGCTGGCTGAGGGGCGGCCCATGCTGTCCGGCAGGTGGCTGACGCCCCCAGCCCCAGCCCAGGCCACCCCACGGATGCTGCCTCCGCCCGCCCACCCTGGCCGAGGGGCCCATGTTTATTTTCTCTTAATCCTGAGCCCTGGCTTAACGTAACATGAGAGCAGACGTGGGAAAAACAGTCTTCCTTGTGAAAGCACCATAACAAAGATTATTTTAACAGAGAAAAAGGAGGGTCCCTGTTAAATATTTATTATTCAAGTCCTGATCCACACCATTAGGAGAAAAAAGAAACAAAGGAGACCATAACACAGAAGTTTCCAGGGGGCCGGGTGCGCGGTGAGTGCGTACTACGTTGGGAATGCGTACTACGTTGGGAATGCACAAGGGGTGGGGAATTCGTGTTCTCCCTAAAGTATGTTCCCTTCCCTCTTGGCAATACTATGGCCTGGTACCTAACAAGATTGGGTACCCTTTCGTTATTTTAACAACACTAAAGTTCTGGGGAGTGCCCTTCCCCACCCTCCCTTTGGTTTCCCCAAGTCCCAGATGCAGAGGGCCCCTCACTCACACGGAGATGCCCAGCGCTCTCCTTCTTCTCGCGGTCCCGCGGTCCCACGGTCCCACCAGCAACGGGGATGACATCAAAACCCTCAGTGCCAGGACAATATTCTAAGTGGCTCACTGACATCAGTGGCTTTACTCTGGTACCATGACTCCCTCCAGTTTGGTGGATGGAGGGATGAAGGCATTCAGAAGTTCAAAGCAACTCAGCAATGGTGCTGAGACTTGGCCTCCACCTGGGTCCAGAGTCTGCTCTTGGTCTGAAAATCGCTGGCCTGTGAGATTATCCCCACTCAGCTTCTGAGCCAACCCCAGGCCAGGCGTGGGCGTGAGGGCAGGGGGCGGGGTCTGTCAGTCCGTGAGCCTGGCGTGCTCTGGGGAGCTCCCAGGTCCTGGAATGTTCTTTGGGAGCATTCTCTCCTACAGCCCTCCCTGGCCCTCAAAGGTCTACCCAGGTCCCACACGAGCCAGGGATGTCCTTTGGCTACTTATTCCCGGTCCTGCCTTCCTCTGCCTGAGCGCCTGCTTCTGAGTAAGCAGCTCAGGCTTCAGTGAGAAAACAAAAAAACACAGCAAACTCAGGAGTCGACTCCAGGTGGCACATTAGCCCCAGAATGAATGTGGCATCTGACAGCCCTGGGTTTCTGCAGCCTGGTCCGCTCCTGTGCTCCCCCCACCCCTTCACCACGTGCCAGGATCTGGGGGCCAGTTCTCCAGGGCTGGACTTCTGCTCCCAGCACTGGCTGCAGTGGAGGGGGAGAGGCAGGGAGAGGTCTGCGAGGAAGGGGGCACGCTTCTCTCCGTAGCACAAAAATACTGCCACTCTTCTTTGCTGGACTTAAACTTGGGTCCCTTTCAGACCCTCGCAGGAGCCCCCTACTTGCTCTTCTCTGCCGGGGCTGACTCTGGGGACTTCATTCCCTGGAGGCACCTGGGGCAAGGCATCCCCACTGAAAGGGTAAGCTGTGATGCCCCTCAATCCCCCACTCCTATTTTTTGGAAGGGAAAGGGTACAGAGAGAGACGAGAGTCATATGACAGTTGTCGGCGTGTGTGCCCATCAGGGAACAAGGTCTGGCGTCTACCAGAAGCTACTGACCTGAGGACGGCTCTTTGTCTTTTAGTAAATGCCCCAGACTGCTGTGCCTTTTGACTTTTTGTTCCTGCTTTGTTTTTTGTTTGATTTTTTTAAAAGTCTTTCTCTTGTCTCCCTTGTCGCCGAGCTGCGACCTGTCACTTTCCTGCCGTCAGTGGGCCTTCCCGAAGCCATCCCTCGGCCTTTCTAATCTGCTGCTTCCAGTCTGCTGTAGGCTAAGAAATCAGATAACCGGTTAGGTCACACCAACCGCCGCGGCGGGGCGGGCTCTTGCTCTGTGGCAAGCACCCTGCAAGCCCAGCACCTCCGATCGACATGATCTTAGGAGAACCCCGTGCGGTCACAGTGGTAATACCCGCTCTCTCAAGCATGAGCTTGAGACCCAGCATGAGGAACCCAGAGGCAGGATCTGGACCTCCCTGTGACCTCACAGCCCACCTGATGCTGACATCAGCAGGTGACACCTATCTGGGCCAGGTAGGCTCCCGTTTTGCCCACTTCCTGGGTGGACGTCTGGAAGTTCAGAGGTGTTTCCTTATCACCAATGCTACCCGTGGGGCTGCAGAGGGCAAGTTTCCCTTTCCCGGGTGGAGTTACCCCCAACCGGGAACGGACCCGAGCCTCCCTCTGGAGGCTTTGGCTGCACACCAAGGTGACCCTGAGAGCTGGCTGTGCCTGCACCATTGGACAATGGGGTGGTTCGCCTTTTAACCCGCTGGGGCACAGACCGGATTCAAACTCTCCAGTTTATGTCTGGTTCAGCCTCCCCTCCAACACCCAGCGAGCGCTTACTCCCTCCCGGCCATGCACCCCCCTCAACCTATGAGGTTCGGTTGAAATTATAATTTCTCTTTCCCCAATCTAAAATCTCAAGCCCTTGCAGAAAAATTATTTGGAAGTTAAGCACTTCCCCTGCAGCTAACCCAGACACAGCGCTGGTGCAGAATTGTAATAAATACCCCAAAAACCATTTTGTCCGCCGCCTGACATGCTATTTTCGTCCACTGCTAACAAACTCCATGAGAATGGCAGATCCCTGCTTTCTAGCTCTGGATGAGGTCACCGTGGACCCGGATTTTCTTAGCTGCAAATTTTATGCCTTAATCTGTGGTTAATGCTATAGATTAAATGTCTGTATCCCCTCCGAATTCCTATGCCGAAGCCCTAATCCCCAGGGCAGTGGTATGGGGGGCTTTGGGGAGGCGAATAGGCCACGAGGGTGTGCCCTCGTGAGTGGGACAATGCTGCAAGGTCGGGACACAACAAGAAGACAGCCACCCGTACACCAGGAAGCGGACCCTCACCGGAAGTGGAATCTGGTGGCACGTACACCTTGGAGCTCTCAGCCCCAGCACTGGGAGAAATAACTGCTCCAGCCCCCTGGTCTGTGGTATTCCGTTAGAGCCGCCCAAGCTCCCTAAGACAGGTAGTAAGTTACTAAGAAGAGTCTAGTGAAAGTCTACGAACTCTCTTTCTAGAAATAAGAACACTACATGCACCCACAGGAGACGTGACTTGTGGAAATCTCTTGTCGGGGGGGCTCAAGCTTATTCATTACACTGTAATCTATTAAATAAGCAGGTGTGATTTGTTCTCACCGTAACTCCAACCCTCTACAACTTACACCGGCTGCACGAGGTGGATGTGCGCAGGGAGTTATGTGCCCTCCCCCTCACACAGCCTTGTGAGTCCCAAGACATTATCTCGAAAGCTTCCTGGGACCACCGGGTCCCACGGTTGTGGGCTGTCTTCGCGGCTCCGTGTGAAGGGAGAGAAGATGACACACGGTGGCCTTAATCAGAGGCTACTTCCTGGCCCCCGGCGTGGAGTTCAAGCTCGCAGGTAGGTTTTGTTTGGCCTGTTCCCTGCTCTGTACAGTGTGGCTTAGTTATCAATACTTAAAAATCAGGAGATTGCATGTAAGCAAATGTATGATTTCTGGCTTCTCTTGAAAAATCAGAAAGGCCGGCTCTTCTGGGCCCATATTCCTAGGCAACAGCTAATCTTGGCAGCCAGTGCCCCCCTTTGGACAGGACAAGTATTCCATACCTGGCTACAGACTCACCTCTCCCCTTCTGTGCACCTGTCATGGAAGTCTGGTGTCAGCCACCTGGTGCCAGGTTTCTTACACTTGCCCTGTGTCTCTCATCCCCATAGTCTGGCACTGGGGTCTGAAGCTGGGGCCACACCCACGGGACAACTCCAGGGGGTCATTCTCATGGACTCACCCATAAAGTCCTACCGGACCGCGCCTTATAGCTGCCCTATGTGTTATCCCAGGAAACATCGACTTCTACACTCTTCTTAAAAAATACGAGTACATATGTTAATCTTTAGATGAGGGCATCTCAAGTTTTAGCTTAGAGACCAAGTGCTTCATCGCCACAGAATATCAAAATGTTTAAATAGGCAGCATCTGAGATAATAAAATCATGCCATCATTTCAGCCAAGTAGCAGTAAAATTCCCACCACTAAATCAGAGGTCACACCTTACAGCTTTCCGAAAACTCTTTTTACAGACTCTTTAGAAGAATTACAGGAAACCATTCCTTGCCGTGAGAAAGTCTTCCTCTCTAAAGCTTCCTTGGAATGAAAAGGGAGAGAAGGACTCTTCCCCCTTCCAGAATCAGTGGCTACTGATCAACAGTAAGAATCACAGTTCACACTCCATCAATTTAAATAAATATTTTTTTAAACAGAGAACACATAAAATGGTCAATCTGTGCACTTCTCACGTTTTTATGAATGCTAAAAGCAGCCCCAGCATTGAGAGGGGAAGAAACCTGCAACGTGTTCAATCCCATCACTTCATTCAGGGACAAGTTCAAATCTGCCCAGAAAGCCTAAGAAACTCACCCAAAGTCACACAGCAAATGAGCGCCAGATTCCGAGCTGCACTACAGGCCTTGTTTACTTCTCTCCTGTCAATAGCTCTGACCCACCCACCGCTGATAATATACAGAAATGCTAATGGGGGGAGAGAGGAGGGAAGGGGAGGACTGGTGACCACAAAACAAATAAGAAAACTGTGGGAAGAAGAAAAAGCAAGAAACAACCCGCCCACTGAGCCATCACCACGGTAGCTGCCGAGTGAAAATTTTCATTTCCTCTTTGGAAATTTAGGTTAAAAAAAAAAAAGCATATATTTCTATTTGGAAAGTGCTTGTCTTGTTCAAGTTGCGAACTTCACACTTGACTTCTGAATAAATGTTTATTTTCTAAAGTAATCCCAGAGAGTTTTGCTCCGACGAAGGGAACGACTCGGATTCTAGACGTTACTTCCAAGCCCCCTTAGCAATGTCAAGAACTTTATATAAAAGTCTCTTTTATACCCGGAGGGAGTGAGAATGTCTTCACAGAAGCCATTTGAGAGATTTATTTCGCCTCGCTCTGAGACGCCCGTAGCGTGCACTTGGAACCCACACGTGTTCCCTACCTTCCGCCTTCCATGTTTCCAAAGTCGACCTCAAGCTGGAGCGTAGGAACCCGAAGTCGCGATTATATAAAGTGACTCTCTCTTTAAGAACTTAAATGGGGGGGGGGGGGGAAGAACTTAAATGGGGGAAAGGGAAAAAACCCTCATAAATAAAGGAGTTGATAAGAAATGCAAAGTATTGGGGCGCCTGGGTGGCTCAGTGGGTTAAAGCCACTGCCTTCGGCTCCGGTCATGATCCCAGGGTCGTGGGATCGAGCCCCACATCGGGCTCTCTGCTCTGCGGACAGCCTGCTTCCTCCTCTCTCTCTCTGCCTACTTGTGATCTCTGTCTGTCGGATAAATAAATAAAATCTTAAAAAAAAAAAAAAAAGAAAAAGAAATGCAAAGTATTCTTTTTCTAACTCGTAAATGACAACGAGGGGCCCGATAACACGCGAGCCTAGAATGCAAACTCCCACACTGTTTTCTTCAACACCGAGGGTTTTATGGGAACAAGGCAGGCGCACGTTTCAGTCCGGGGGCTTTTCTTGGCCCTGATGTCTCTTTGGGGACACAGGGGCAGCACACGCTGATGAGGCGTCATCACCCCACGCGCACAGGCTTGGATGGGCTGGGCCTCCTCCCAGCCAGGGCTGAACTCGATTCTGCTTGCAATCCATCATCTCAAGATGGGACCCCCGCGCCCCCAGCCCCTCCCCTGCTCCTGGCTCACTTTATTCATTCTCTCAAGCAGCGAGAAATGTACTATCAGAGAGTCCATCTCCGTCCCACGATGGAGTCTGCCTAATTGACCTGCATCTTTTCATCTCCCTCTTCTCTGTTCCTTTAGAAAGAAATGATGAAGAAAATGTTCTTGGAATGTGTTCCTGGCGCAGTTCTGGGAGCTTTGCTTTAAATTGTTAGTGAAATGCTTGACATTTTTCCTTCGCTTTATAAACACTATGTGCAAATCATTCAGAATCCTAATGGAAAGTAATTTCCCATTAATACGGGCCATAAAATGCCATTTTCTTTTGAAACCCTGCCCCAGAAACAAACAGTACAGGACCCCTTTAGACTCGAAAATTCCACCCACAAATCACCGAAGCCCAATACTGGAGTCGGGGGCCAAAGCCACTGCTGAGGGCAATTCCAGAGAGGCTGCCTGGGAAGGGCAGCAGTGGAGAGCCTGTCCATGGGACACTGAGCCCTCCGAAAAGCCATCTTTTGCACATCTATGATCTCTGGCTGACCATCGCTCTTCTAACAACTTAATCTGCCCAGGGCCCTAGCTACTGGCCAAGGAGGAGGGGACAAAAGCACTGACATGCACAGTCTGGAAAAGAAAGCCAAGGAACTCACTGTCCTATCAGCATTTCCTTTGTCCAAATCAGATGCATACAACAGGCTCCCTTTGCAACCGCTTGCTGGTCCCGGATTCCCTGTGATCGAAAATCTCGGAACTAATCATTCCCAATGCTCTTGTACATTTTAAACGTTCCCTGGTATTCCTTCTTAAGGATATAAAATGAAAGATCTAGAAAGTGAAGGGTCCAGCTCTGCTACTTATTGTCTCTGTGGCCTTGAGAAAATCTTACTTAACCTCCCTGGGCCTCCACGTACTGGTCTGTAAAATGGGCACAATAACCACATGAGAAATGTGAAGAAGTCTTCAGTACATTAGCTGACCCACATTAAGTTCTCGGTGAGTTTAACTGCTATATTGTTCCATTATTATTTGTTACTGTTTTATTTTCTACTGTTACCACTTCATTGCAATATTGTTATGGCCATGAAATGGGCTGTGTGTGTGTATATATACCATCAAATAATATATACCTGGCATATTTCTGGCACTCAAAAAGATGGTATGCTATGTCCCTATGCCCTTAAGTGACACTTCAGTTAAACTGCGAGTCTGAGAGGTCAAAGTTAGTATCGCTATAGGAAGATGAGGACACCCTCTTATCACAGGAGAGCTGAGTTTTCCCGGATAGCAGAAGAGAGCAAGGGAGCTGGGAGCTGGACCCTCGGTGCTGGGGTCTGCTAGCTGGGCTCCACTCAGAGTGCGGGGAGGGCGGCTGATGGGCAGCCTGGAGTTGAATGCATTTTCAAAGTTTTTACTTAGTTTGTTTTCTATCCAGCTTCTTTCCAAACAGAAACTCTGAAGTGGCTTACAATAATACACATATTCAGAATAGAGTGTTTCTGTGCCAGAAGTCCAAAAGCAAAGCCACAAACACTAGGGAAACAACAGATTTTCATCCAAACAAGAGAACTTTTGAGAGTAAGGCGGGGGGGCATTACTAAAAACTAAACTAAAGCGACAGACACAGGACTGTCTTGGGACAGCTGACTTGGGCCCGTCCCAAGCTAATGAAGACACAGGGCCGCCCTGGTGGAAGGGGAGGAGAGGCCCATGAGGCAGCTGTGGTCCTGTCAACGGTCTCTGGGCTGGGCCTTTGCATCTGGCACTGAGCTTCCCGGTGGCCGGGGAAAACAGGCAATAAAACGTAATGTGCAATTTCATCAAAGAAGGAAGTATACCTTTTCTCGAGGGCTATCAACTGTCCCATTATTAAACACACTTTTTATTCAAATATTAAAGACTCTCTTGAAGACAGGAAAATACTGCCCATAATTACTACCCTTTAACCTGGTCTACACATAGACACTGAATACAAAACCGGCATCACACTATACTTACGACGGGCGTCTTGCTTTTCCACTCAACTATCATACCATAAACATTTTTACGTCCTACATAACATCCATATTAATGCACTTGGATAGCTGCATAAGGTCCCACTTGATGTTCCACATCTCCTTAACCGGTATCCTCCCACTGACAATTACAAACACCGGTCAGCGGGTTATTTTCACATCTGGCCTTTTGTGTCTCTAGACAGCGCTGTAACAGAAGGACGGGTAGGCTGCTGCTTAAATTATCCCCTTAGAACACCTTTCCAGGAATGAAGCCACTGAGAATGCACAAACATTTTTCATTAATTGTGATAGACACTGCTCAATGGATTTCCCAGTGAGTCACCCCAGGGCTCGGCAAACTCTGGTCCACAGGCCAAATAATGTTCTAATGGGACACAGCCTTGCGCATTCATTTTCAGATCGTCTACAGCCGCTTCTGACTGAGTTACACGGCTACAAGAGAGGCCATAGAGCCCACGAAGCATAAAGGATTTACCACTTGACCCCTGACACAAGACATCTGTCAACTCTTAAGTTACCTTACTATGCAGCCCCACCAGCAGCGTGGGCACAGGCGTGCGGCCACGCTCTAACGGAAATGAATTACGTGGGACCCCACAGAGAGGTCAGGGCGAGAGAGAACAGATGTTTGCTTCCTCAACAAAGGTGTAGTATGTGTCTGCGGCAGAAGCCACGAGCTAACCCCCAAAACCCACCCTTGCTTTCTTCCCCAGGAATACGGACACAGCTAGGACGTGGCTTTCTGGCTTCCTCCCACCTTCCCCAGCCTTTGCAGCGAGGTGTCACCATCGGACGCTGCCCTTGCCAGGCTGGGAGCAGAAGTGAGGGGAGCCATTTGGGGCCCATTTCCTAAAGAGAAATCTCTAGCCTGGGCTCCCAGTCTTGATCTCTACCTTTTGAACCACTGTTTTTTTTGAGTCTCTGTGGAGCAGTAACTACTACCTGACACAACCTAGTGGCAGGAGTGGGGCGTCCTCACCATCAAGTATGGGGTGCGGAGTCGGTGGGCGGGCAGTGATGAGGAAGAAGCAGGTGTAACAGGCGTGAAGGCCACTAACCCTCGTTAGCGCATGGCAGAGCATCTGGTGAAACTGTGGCCTATGAGAACTTTGAAAGCATATCGCATACCAGTAGCTCAAAAGAAGGAAGCTGGCCAGAACAAAGCGTTAGTGTGCACGAGCTGCAACTTGGTGCATCCAGCGAACTATTAGAAGAAAAACAAGAACTGCCTGGTTTGTAAGCAACGATACAAGGGAAGAAAGAAAGAGAGGAGGGGTCCCAGAGCCTCAAGAAAACCTAACTGCTTCTCTGTCCCAAAGAACAGAAGACAAGCAGGCTGCTGTTCCAGATTATTCCGAGACTCTCTACACCCAATGAGAGATGGAGCTCTGCAGCAAAGATGAAATGAAAGCCATTGCCTCCCCACCCCCACTCACTGACGACTGAGATGGCCTCAAGGCAGCCTCCACAAGGTAAGGAAGAGTAGACAAGAAGAGCCAGAAAGAAGGTGGCCTTAAGAGCTCCGTCTAAGGATGGGATCTTGGGTGCAGTTACCATCCCAGGAACTGGAGGACTAAAGCCCAGCACGTTTCTGAAGGTGCCAGGTGTGAAAGGAAGCAAAGGCCTATCCTGAACACACCTGCCTCCCTTGAGCCTTGATGGACCCTCAAGGCCCCCAGGCAACAGGAAGCACAAGTCCCCCAGGGGTAGCTTTCCAAAGCCTATTTCCTCCAACGTGAAGTGAGGACACGGAAGACATGAAGGACTCTTGAGCAGGCAAATCTAGGGGCCCAGGGGACACGGGCCCAGGGAGGTCTCCTGCACCTTCCAGAGAGCAGAGCCAGGGTCTCACCAAGGAGCCTCGACCACAGCCAGGGGTCCTTGCCTTTCCGCCTCTATGCACTGGCACCTGGCTGTGCCCTTCCCATTGGCCTTGGTGTGGCCACCCAGCTAGAGATGGCAGACCCCAGCTCTGCCACCACCCACAGTCCTCTGATTCCGTTCTCATCCCTGGCTTGTGAGAGGGGTACTTCTGTCTCACTGGCTTAAGAGGAAATGTCCAGCCTGGACTGCTGTTCTTTCTCCCCTTCCCTCTGGCTGGCATGGCAACAGCTAAGACAACATGGAAGCTGGAGGAGCTGCCATCGGCCAGGCCCGAGTGACTCCACAGATGCTTGGAGCAGCACCACATGGACCGCTGCATGAGGGAGAAAACCCTATCTTGTTCTGATTGCACTTTGGGGTCTTAAAAACAAGACAGAACAAAAAAAGACACTGGAATTATCCTAACACAATACCAAAGAACTCTCCAGAGTACTAAGCCTAGGTGTGTTCTTGACGTATTTTAATGAAATCAACTTTATTCAAATAACTTTAAAGATTTTTTTCTTTTGAGAAAGAGAGAGCAAATAACTTTAAATGAAATATTACATCAAAGATGTAAAATGAAAACTCGTGCCACGTACCATAGAGAATGTAACCGGGAGACTAATTATGATGGAAAACTTTTTTTGAAGAGAGAGTGTGTGAAAGGGAGCGCGAGCAGGAGAGGGACGGAGGGAGAGAGACAGACTCCTCGGGCCGACTCCAACCCCAGTGTGGTGCCCGATGCAGGACTCCATCCATCCACCCTGAGATCACCACCTGAGCCAAACTCAAGAGTCCAGACGCTTAACGGACGGAGCCACACAGGCGCCCCAAAATAGACAATTTTGTTCAATTCAAGCTAGGTACTCCTGCCCGCAAAAGGCTTTCAGGGTAAGGCCTATCCTCTCTGCTAAAACCTGACATTAAAACATTCCCATCTAAGTAAACACTGTGTTTGCTTTCTCTCCTTGAATTCAGAATGATTAAAAAAGAATTGAGAAAAAAAAATAATCGCCTTATGATATGATTCAAGGTTCTTTATGTCTGTGGCCACTGGGCGCCCGAAGCCCCCTGGGATGACAAACAGAAGAGAGATGCGTCCAGGGGGACACACGCGCTGAATGACCCGAGGGCGGCTGGTGCTGACACCACGGGCTGAGGACGCGACGGCAGCCTGCCCTCCAATCTCGAATCTCCATCTGTCATAAACAGATATTGTTCAAATTTCCAGGGGATGTCGGCAAATAAGACCAAACACGCCGGAGGACCAGAAATCGTGAGGAATGTGCAGAACAGCTGAAAAGAGGATGCGGCAGAGGGAAGATACGAAGCCCAGAGTGGTTCTCGAAGAGGGATGCTCCAGAAGCCGGCCCCGAGGACGACCGAAGCCCAGAGCCGGTGCGGGCCGCAAGCTGGACGACTGGCCAGCATTCTGGGAACAGAGCGGCCAGGTGAGTCCTCCCACCCCAGGTCCATACCAAGCACCGGGGAGCCCAGGCACCCGCCTCCAGGAAGGAGTCACGAGGGCAGGGACCTGAACTGGAAAGTTGGGGCAGTGAGGACGCAAACACCCAGAACACCAGAAACCGGTGCACCTCTCTCATCAGAGCATCCCTTAGTCCCTTACAGGGGTGTGAGGAATCTAATGACTTATCAAATTACATGTTAAAACTAAAAACATGGGGATTCTAAGAACCTGTGGATTCCTTCCTTACGTGGCAGAAGGGGATCTGCAGATGTGACTAAATTACAAACCTTGAGACGGAAGGAGGACTGAATGACGTGGGCGGGCCCAATTTCATCACCAGTAATCACAAGGGACCTTAGAAGAGGAAGCTGGGAGGGTATGAGTCAGAGAGGGAGATATGACAATGCAAGGACAAGTCAGACAGCTTGGAAGATGGCCCACTATTGGCTTTGAACATGGAATGAGGGGCCACAAGCCACAGAATGCAGGCAGCCTCTAGAAGGTTCTAGAAGAGAAAGGAAGAGAAAGCAGCTTTCTAGAAGCCTCTAGAAGAGACAAGGTAATAGCTTCTTCCCCAGAGCCCCTCGAAGGAACACCAACACCTTGGTTTTAGGACTTCTAACCTCCAGGACTGTAAGACAGACAATAAATTGTGTTATTTTAAGTTCATTCAATTGGAAAAAGAAATTCAACAGATGGACTAAATAAATGGGTACAAGGAAAAAAATACACAGGGTGAAATTTTCTCAGAGGACAAAGTAAAAAGAACAGAGATCTAGAAAGCCAGAAGGAAAAGATGAGCCAAAGAGAAAAAGACAAAGTTTCAACATCTAATAGGATTTTAAAAAGAAAAAATCAGAGAGAATCGAACGGGCTACTTAAAGCATTAAAAAACTGGGTTAAAGCCTCTGTCTTCAGCTCAGGTCATGATCCCAGGGTCCTGGGATTGAGCCCCACATCGGGCTCTCTGCTCAGCAGGGAGCCTGCTTCCTCCTCTCTCTCTGCCTGCCTCTCTGCCTGCTTGTGATCTCTGTCAAATAAATAAATAAATAAATAAAATCTTTAAAAAAAGGGGGGGGTGCCTGGGTGGTTCAGTGGGTTAAAGCATTAAAAAAAAAAAAAAGATTTCCCATCATTAAAAACAGCATGAGTAATCAGACTTAAAGGGTCAGTGAGAACAAAGGGAGGAGAGGGGGTATTACCGATCTTCCCATAATTCCAATAGAATTGCCAGGATGGAGAGACAACTCCACAATTACAGTCAAAGACCTCAATACCCCCTGCCTAAAAATTAATAGAAAAGACTAGACAAAATAGCCGCAAGGTACAAGTGATTTGAGCTATGTTATCAAACAATTTGACCAAACTGGCATTTATAGAACCCTTCACCCAACAAGAACAGAACACACACGCATTTCAAGTGAAGAACATTTACAAAGATGGGCCGTACCCTGGGCCATCAAAAGCAAGTTTCAAAAAATTTTAAAGGGTACAAGTCATACAGAGTCTGTTATCCAAGAAAAATGGAATTAATCGTAAATCTAAACAGAAAGATACGGAAAATCCCCCAAATATATGGAAACTAAATAACATACCTCAAAATAAACCATGGGTTCAAGAGGATATCAAATGTGAAACTAGAAAGTATTCTGAAGAGGATGAAAACGAAGACAACATACCAAGATCTATGGGACGCAACTAAAGCAGTGCTTTGAGGGAAAACACTCAACACACAGATTAGGATGGACGAAAGGACTCAGTGACCTCAGCTTCTACCTTAAGAAATGTGATGGTGAAGAGCAAGTAAAATCCAAAGAAGGAAGGAAATAATAAAGATCAAAGTGAGACTCAATGAGCCAGAAAACAGTAAGTGACAACCAATGAAACAGAAAATGGTTCTTTGCAAAGACATTAAGATTGATGCATCCATAGGTAGAGAGAAGACACAAATTTTCTATCAGAAACAAGAGCAGTGGCATCACTGCAAAGTCTCTCTCTCACAAGGAAAAATAAGGGAATATATAAAAGACTTTATGCAGTAAATTTTGCAACTTAGGTGATATGGACAAAGGCCACGAAAGACACAAACTACCAAACTACCAAAGCTCACTCAGGAAGAAACAACCTCAACAGCCTGGTATCTACAGGGTAATTTAATTTGTAGTTAAAAACTTTTGCACAGGGAAACATTTGTTTTAAAGAGTAACTTTAACAGAGAAAGCTGACATGCACCGCCTCAACCAGGTGGCCAGCAAAAGCATGGGCTACAATTAACATCAACAGTAACGATTCCTGCTGATATCCTGACAATGGCACTTGGCCTCTGTGGTCTTCCGATTCCATACTCCCAATTCCACATCCCCAGCCTCATCACCAATGTCAATGAGGGGCATTCTACAAAATACCTGACCATGACCCCCAAAGCTGCCAGGCTCTTAAGAACAAAGAAAGTCTCAGAAACCGTCACAGCCAAGAGGATTATAAGCAGATATCATGACTAAATGTAAGGCGGTGTCTTGGATGGGATGTTGGAACAGAAAAAGGACATTAGGTAAACACTAAGAAAATCCGAGTGAAGTACAGACTTTAGTTAATAATAATGTATCAAAACAGGTTGACTGGATGTAGCAAACTTGTAAGAAGTTAATAATAAGGGAAAAAAATAATAGGGGGACAGTTTGGGGTATATAGGAATGATGTGCACCATCTCTGCAACTTTTCTATAAATCTAAAACTATTCTAAAATTAAGTTTATTAAAAAAAAAACCTTTCTCACAAAGGGTTTATCCCATGAATATAAGACTGCTTTAATTAATTTCACATAACTCACCATGTTCACAAACTAAAACAAAAATTCATATTATTTCCACAGATGCCAAAGAAATTCATTCCTAATAAAAACTCTCAGCAAACTATGACTGGAAGAGAATTCAATCTGATAGAAGGCATCTATGAAAAACCTACAGCTAACATCATACTTAATTATGAGATACTGAAGGCTACCCTCTCACATCAAGAAAAAGCCTAGCAGGTGCACACCAACTATTCTACTCAACATTATACTGGAGGTTCTAGCAGGTGCAAAAAGGCAACAAAAACAGTTTAAGGCATCTTGACATCCAGTAAGTCTTTATTTGTAGATGACATGATCATCTCTATAGAAAAACTTACAGGATCTACAAAAAAAATCTGCTGAAACTAGTAAGTGAATTCGGCAACAGGGCAATGTAAACAAAGTACAACAAAGGCAAAGTAAATGATCTACGGGAAAGAACAAATAAAAATCAGTGGTATGCCTATACATTAGCAATAAAGAATTGGTCCCTGATATTTTGTAAAAATGATGTTTCAAGTCATATGAAAAATATGAAGTACTGAGAGACTGATTTAAAACTGTGTAAGTCTTATCTGTGAAAAACAGCAAAGCATGGCAGAATAGAAATTAAGAAAATGGAACTGGAAAATAGATTATGTTCAAGACTGGAAAACTCCATATTGTTAAACTGTAAATCCCCACTAAATTGATTTATAGATTCAACCTCAACCAAATCAAAATCTAAGCATGATTTCTTTTATAGAAATTGAAAAGCTAATCCTATAATTCACATAGAAAAGCTACTAGAACAGCCCAAAGAGCTTTGAAAAAAGACCGACGTTAGAGGACTAACACCACCCGACTTTAAGACTTAGCATGGAGCCAGAGTAACCCACAATAGAAAGTTGAATGACAACGGGAATGTAGTGATAGTACACAGCATGATA
This sequence comes from Taxidea taxus jeffersonii, assembly GCA_003697995.1. NCBI lineage: Eukaryota > Metazoa > Chordata > Mammalia > Carnivora > Mustelidae > Taxidea > Taxidea taxus. The sequence continues at coordinate 18,254 of ML105046.1, read as the reverse complement.
CAGCTTGAATATTATTTTTATTCTCATAACAGAGTAAATAATTGACATAAGATATAAAAATGGAAGTTACCACTGAGGCTGCAGAACTGTTTAAAAAAAAAAAATGGATGGGCAGGAGACCACCATGTGGAAATTGCAAACACACAAACCAGGTCAGAAGAGATGAGAAACCAGTTTTCACAACTCTTAATCCCAACCTTATCTATGCTACAGATGGGTCAGGAGATGGAGATCAGAAAGCGTTTTGAGAGAAATTTCTGGAGAGCCTGAAGGAGGGGGGTGCGTTTACGTTCTTCCTATTTCACATCAAGTCAAGGGAGACTTTTAAAAAATACCCGTAAGAGAGCTGGAAATGTGCTCCCTGGAGCTTTAAGAACAGAAGTAGTGGGGATGCCTGGGTGGTTCAGTTGGTTAAGCGGCTGCCTTCGGCTCAGGTCATGATCCCAGCGTCCTGGGATCCAGTCCCACATCGGGCTCCTTGCTCGGCAGGAGCCTGCTTCTCCCTCTGCTTCTGCCTGCCTCTCTGTCTGCCTGTGCTCGCTCTCTCTCTGACAAATAAATAAATAAAATCTTAAAAAAAAAAAAAAAGAACAGAAGTAGTGGATGGAGAAAGAGAGAAGCCAACTATAACCCCTTTGCTGATGCCAATCTTTCCCCTACAACAGGCCAGAGCTTGAGGAGGGAGAGCCCAGCCTCAAATCAAGATCCTGCAACCATACACTCAAGTGAGCGGAAGACTTACATAACCCAAGAGGAGCCAGGTAAGTCACGGGGCTGCCCATGTCTTCACCAAGAGGTCCATGTCTTCACCAAGAGGTAGAGGCAACATTTAATGTAACAGGGTGGGGTGGGAAGTTGTGCATGGTCAAAATGATGGTGCCAGGATGAAAACAGTGATTATGAGTAACTTGGAAGGAGGGAAAGGGAGGGGAAGTACATGGGAAGCTGAGAACAGGGAGTGCAGTCTTCATCTGCTGTTATCAGGAAACCACAGATATTATCCCAAACCAAAAAATCAAGAACTAGCAATAAAAGCATATTATTTAGAACAATGGAGCTAAATACCAAACAAAGAGTTGTGAAAGTGGGTTCTTCTGAGAGCAGGAAATGAAGATGGGGAGAGGGTAGAAAGGGAGGCAGCTGCTTTTCATTAAAAGCCTGGTAGCACCGTTTTCTTTCTGAAACTATATGCACATATTAGTCCCATCATTTTTATTTATTTATTTTTAAAGACTTTATTTATTCATTTGACAGACAGAGATCACAAGTAGGCAGAGAGGCAGGCAGAGAGAGAGAGAGAGAGGAGGAAGCAGGCTCTCTGCCAAGCAGAGAGCCCGATGCCGGGCTCAATCCCAGGACCCTGAGATCATGACCTGAGCCAAAGGCAGAGGCTTAACCCACTGAGCCACCCAGGAGCCCCCATCATTTTTATTTTTTAATTGAAAAAAAACTTAGACGATAACAACAGTGTTGGAAGAAAATCCCACGGGCAGGTGTGTTACAGAGAGACAGTTTGAAGTCGATGGGCAAATAAGTGAACTTCGACTTCAGTCCCATACAAAAACTAACTCAGAGTAGGTCATGGACTGAAATGTAAATGTGTACAACTCTGTGGAAAAAGCACAGGAGAACTTGTTCAGGGATAGACAGAGAAAGCTCAGAGCTGACACCAAAAGCAGGATCTTAAAAGGGAAAAATGAGAAACTGGACTTCACACCACAACTAAAAACTCTGATCTGTCAAAAACCCCGTTAGGAGAATAAAAAGAAGCTACAGAGTGAAAGAAAACATTTGCAAGCCACACATTCGTCAAAGGACTTATATTCAGAATACATAAAGAACTCTAAAATCGCAACAATAGGGGCCCCTGTTAGAAGAGCAACAGACTCTTGATCTCAGGGTCATGAGTTTAAGCCCCATGTTGGGTGTAGAGATCACTTAAATAAATAAAACTTTTAAAAAAACGCAACAATAAACTGGGGGGGAAAAAACCTATGACTATCCCCATATGTAAAGAATGCAAATGAATCAATATGGCAAAGTAAACAACTGACAGGAGAAAAGAATACATTACAGGGACAGACAGTTCAGACCTGAGAAAATACAAATGGCAAACGAAACTATGGGGGCAGGGGGGGTGGGGTTCAACTTGAGTAGTTATCACAGAAAGGCAAGTTAAGATTGAATACTCTTTTTTACCCATGAGTGCTTGACAAACATGGAAGTCAAATGACCCGGGTACGGGGAGCAGTGTGCCGTTTGGGAAGGTCATCTGGCAGCAGCTACTGTGTTTTGACATTTGCATTCACTCTAACTTAGCAATTTCCCTTCCAAGGAAGACTTGCCGTTAGCACACGGAGGCAGACACAGTATCTGCCTTCAGCAAGTAACTGGAAACAACCTTGGTGGCCATTACTAGGGAAATGGTATATATAATGGAAAGCTATGAAGCTGTTCAAAACTCGGGGGACAGAGACAGATCCACAGGCATGACACGGAAATAACTCCAAGAGAAAGCAAGCCACAAGCAATACCCCTGGTATGACCTTTTATTTGACAACCAGAAAAAAAAAAAATCTAAAACCGTGTGTATACGATGTCTGTAGATGGGGCAGGGTTCATACCAACGTGCCAGTTTTTGAAACTTGACCTAAGTATCCCAAACCAGGAAGCAGGAAAAGGAGCATTCCTGAGAGGAAAGGGCGGTGGGATTCACCAGACAAGACGACCAAAGAAAAACATTCGGGGTCTCACACCGAATGCAGCAGTAAGCAGAGGCTTCTGGCCACGCCTCCCTCCCAGAGCACACTTAAGTACACTCAGCCACACAGAACGGGCGTCTCACCTGTTGTCTTTGCTGACGAGGCGGTGGACACCCCATTGAGCTCACTGGGACTCCTCTTGATGGGCCGTGGCTTGTACTCTCGTCTGGGGACACTGGACGCAGCCGATATCCTGAAACACGCACAGTAAGACCAGCCGGACATCAGATGAAGAAAGCCACGCCCCCAAGTGTACGTTTCTGCGCTGCCTTGGGGAGCTTACGGACTTGGGGGAGAGGTGGTGGTCGGGGAGGGGGAATTTTTACGCATTGGTTCGTGAGTAGCTCAGAGGGAAAGGTGTGATGTCCCCCGAGTAGTTTCTCAGCTACGCATTTGAAGCGGGGGTGGGGTCCTCTCACGGTCTCCGAGGCACCTGTGAGGGTCAGGGTTCTACGGGGCACCCAGCGACATCAGCTGCCTTTTCTCCCCTTGTGCTCCCGGCAAGAGAAAGATACACAAACGTGCTCGGGAGAGCCCTGCAGGCTTCCCGCCCCCTCACCGAAAAACGTGGAGGCTTCAGAGACCGGCCACACCGGAGAATTCTGCCGCTTCAAGCAAACCTCCCTCCAAATGTATCCATTCTCATCATCCCAGGTAAAACAACATTCTGTTACCAAATCTGGTCAAGAATGGCGTCTTTTTTTTTTTTTTTAACCCATTATATTAATAGGGTTCCTGTGCCTACCGCCTGGGAGAGCACTCATTTTCAGAGAAGTACAGAATACGTCATCGTTAAAGCCCGAGGGCAACAGCCACCTTTCTCTGGTCACCCAGAAGATATTTTTGACTCAGTGCGTCTCCGAGGCAGTGTCACGAGCCTGGCCTGCTATGTGTCCCGGTGGAAGAGAAACGCATCTTCTTTCCAGATAGTGACATACTTTCTGCGTGTCATCTCACACTTCTCCACATCCCCACCTGCTGGCGAGGACGCACAGGCCATCGCCGCCCCAAGCTTCGGCTCTCAAATCGGCAACGAAGCCGGGACAGCTCTGCTGCGTGAGCAGCTCCGTCTGGTCGCCCTGAACACAGGTCACGGAAAAGGGCTTTGGTGACACAGCACAGGAGGAAAGCGGCCAGACGGCTCTGGCGATGGCCCAGCGCTGTCGCACACCCAACCCTGAAAGCCAGCCAAGAAAATTCAGAACAGAATGGGGTAGTGGGAAGGAGCGGACGGAGGGACGGACAGACGGAGAGGCTGGTTCTGGTGGAGGCTCTCACCGCATGCGCAGCTTGCTCTGTAGCTCCTGCAGGATCTCGGTGGACTGTCTGTGGTAATCCAGAGCTGCCTCTACAAACACGGCCAACTGGCTGACTTGTTCTACCTGCGGCAACAGTGGAAAATTATGCCAAGGCCTGGGTAAGGTTCAGGGAGAGCGCGTGGGGACCAGCACCAAGGACCCGGCTCTGCGTGGACCTTGGCGCCGGTCCCTTTCACTTCCTGACGCCGCGTCATCACCATGCGGGTCGTGGTCGGAAGCGGTCTATTCCGGAAAACCGTGTCCCGATGTACTTGTGATTGAAATCTGATTTAGCTCAGTAAAAGCTGGTGTTCCCAACGAGATGACATTCTCGGGAGATTTTTTATGCTGGGAAGTTCACAGACCTGAGCACGGGGAGATAAAGCCTTTCCAATGACATGGGAAGCCAACGCTGAGTAAACGAACCCCTTCCTTCGTGAAACATCTCTACGGGCATCTTCTAAGTCAGATCAGGAAGCTAAGTAAATAAAGCTCACCTAAGAAAGGAAACCAGGGGCAGGGTGGGCACCAGGGCAAAGACTTGCCAGCTCTCACTGTGTCTCGTTGCTGTCCGCACAAAATCACGGCCGTGAACATTAACAGCCAAAAGGAATGACCTCTACAGCCTCTGGCATCTCTCATTCCCTTAAATCAAGGCACTCATGAGATGTGTGACCAGATCACAGAGGACGGAAAAGCTGAAGTAGAAAAGCTCTATCACATAAGATAGCCTCCAAGACCGTGGGGTGCATGGAGACACGTCTCCTGTGGGAGCTTCCTGGCTTCCCCCGCACGCCTGAGCGGCTGCTGGAAAAAACAGGACTCACGACGCTGATGTCAGCAAGCCTCAGATGCAGGCCCTCTGGGCTGGGGTGATCAGGACCCTGGCAAGTGCCCCGTGACCCCCAGATCCAGCGAAGGACACAGACCAAATTCACTCCCCCATCGCCCAAAGCATCCTCAAAGCCTACACATCACTCCCACATGCTAAGCATCTTGAGGACAGACTTGCCCCGAGTATCACCCCGACATACCCCGTGAGACCAACCTTCAAAGACCCAAGCTGCTTCCATCTGCTGCTACAGACCATGCTTTGCCGGCCCTTACACTCGCTTCCCTTCAGCATGCACGATCTGAAACATGGGTTCAGCGAGCACTTACGACCCACGGCATCCCACTGGTGTCCAGCCCTGCTCCGCATCCAAACAGGAAATCCTGTGTGCTACATTCACTTTGCCACGCTTGTGGCTCGAAGAGCACCAAGACTAGCCTTAAATTCCCCAAACCCAATAAACACAACAAAGACAGCCTGGCCCCTCGGAAATTCTACAGATTTCTTAAGGTTCACCTCTCTGGCTTTCCCTGTGAAACATGTCCTGTGCCATGGCCCAGCAGGACCACAGCAGAATCTGCCGCAGCAGGAAATAGGCTCCCCGGTGGGGCGAGCCGGGTCGGAGCTGTGCCCCACCTCGCTGCCTTGAGTAAAGGCCAACTTCTATTTTAATGCCCACTTTGAAATACGTTTGACATTTATCTTTTCAAAGGAGCAGTGAGAAAATGAATATTCCTGGAAACACACAGGGAGGGCAGGGGGCAGAGAGGGAAAGATCACCAGCTCTCCTGTCTCGGGGGCTCAAACAAGTTCTGTACCCTGGAGAGGCATCTGTCACTATTCGGTCGATGGCTGACTTTGGGAAGGAAAGGAATCCCAAGGCCCCTTGGGAGAGAACAGCAGTGCAGCGAGGGGCCTGCATACAGTAGGCGCTCAGTGCAGCCCCTGGAAAAAGTGCTTGCTGGAAGCCACGTGGTACCACAAGGGGCTTGCGTGTCTCCCCGGGCCAGGAAGCGGAGGCCTCCAGCTGTCTCCGGGCCATCAGCAGCAAGGTGCGTGCAGGTGGTCTCTGCTCCCCAGACCACAGTCAGGATCAACCCCCGGACAGGAAGAACCACAGCAGTGCTAAAGCCAGGCCTGGCAGCGCCCATCCGGAAGGCAGAGCGTTTCTGCCACTGGCCACACCGCTCGATCTAGCAGACCCGCCTGCTGACTCCGGGAAGATCACCTGGGATGGGATGACAGGTGCAACTCTGCTTCGGGCTGGGACCGGCGCTGCCCCTTTGCTGGGGCCACCCTGGGAGTGAAGTGTGACCACGCATCATGGAAGGGTTCACACCATGCACACAGTGCTCCCGGCTCAGGGTAAAGGGCCCTCCCCACCAGGATGGCTCACACCCAGCCAGGACCCTGAAGCAAGAAGCTCAGACTGCCCAGTAAGCTAGGGGAGGAGGAAAGAGGGGCCAGACCCAGGCCGCGGTGCTGGCAAATGGTGGGGCAAGGTGCTGGGGGGTGTGGGGAAGGTCACAGAACCAGAAAGACCTTGTGATGCACAGAAAAATGGCCCCCAAAGATGCCCAAGCCCATGTCCCCAAATCTGTGGCAAAAGAGACTCTGGGGGAGTTAAGGGTCTAGACGATGACTTGGGTTATCCGGGTGGCCCAGTATCATCACTGGGTCCTAGGAGAGCAAAGCAGGAAGGTCAGAGTCCAAGAAAGAGGTCCCTGAGGGGAGGCAGAGGCCGACGTGTGAGGACGCCTGGGCTTCGCGGCAGACCCCACACCACTCCGGGCTTCCTGGCTCCCATCCCTGGGGCAAGACTCAGTGTCTCTCCAGGGTGCCGCCCGTGGGTGCTCTCTACTTCACAACCCCCTCGTTAGCTGCAAACCCGTGGCTGATTATAAGCATGTGAGGCTGCTGGGGGTACTGAGCCCTTGGGGTAGAGGCAGAGCACTGACGTCCCCATGCTACTGTGGGCTGTGGCCCCAGGGACACCCACTGGGGTGACCAGGAGACCAAGTGCAAAGGATCTGGGCTGAACCCCAAGGCAGGATGTCTCCAAGGACTGCATCGTGTAGAAAGGTCAGCTCTCCCAGAAGGTTATGGAAGCAGGTGGCCAAGTAGAGCAGGGCGGAGAGGCGCACCCTGAAGGACGCGGCATGGGGACAGATGACAGGGTTGGCAGTAGGCAGAGCCTGCCCGCAGATGCCCGGCGTGCGAGGATAAGGAAACGCGTCTCTTCTGGAACTCGCCAAGCCGTCCCCTTTCACAACGGAAAACGACGCATTTCCAACGGAGAGAGCATCTTCGATTTGAACTGTCGTCGCCCGAGTGACCGCTTGTCTGTCCGGAGGTCAGAGACCTCCACTCCTTCTGGACTCCCCGGGGGAGCTAGAAGTCTGGGCACAAACAGACGCCTTTGCTAAGGGGGCGAGAGCTTTCTTCAGAGTTTCTGAGGAAGTCGGAACAATTAACTTAGCGACCTGCGTAACAGCCCCCTGTGCTTCCATTCTCCACCTCGACTTCCTAAAGTTAGGTTTCCGGCACGCAGCTGGTCACAGGGCACCTGACACGTCCAGGGGTAAAGAACCGAGCAGAAGCGAAGTGAGAATCAGATTTCAGGTGGTTCATTCCTCGTTGGGTGCCTTCTCTGCACGAGCCCAGTTTTTCCTAATGTGCCCTGTGCCGCGCGTCACCAGTCCCTTGAAGTGACAGCGATGATAACGATGGCGTTGGAAGTGCCCCCCCTCCCCGGTCAAACAAGTCTGAGACCCTCCCCGCTGCGCCCTGCCTCAGGAATCTCTTCGAGATGAATGTCTCCCACGATCACTTAAAGACTCTTGGGATCAGAAAACCTGCCTAGTTCTGCCCAAGCAAGGATTTGCCAACTCACTTGACCGTAGAGACGTGACTAGTGTGACCTACCGTGTCCCATGGAATGAATTTTGGAAAATGCTGCTCGGGACCAATGGAAAGAACCCAGGAATCTGCAACCCAGCAACTCCACTTGTTGCGGGAGCCCAGGGATGGAGGGAGGATGCCCAGGCGGGAGGCAGCTGTCTGTCCTCACGGGCCTGGAACGGGGATCTTGTAGGGGCTCTCTTGGGCTCCTGCCAAAGTCAAAAACCTACTTTCCATGATGTCGAGGGGGAGGGACAAACTTCCCTGCAAAGACAGAAGGAGGGAGTTAGCAGGCCTGCACGGGGGATACGCCGTTCCCAAGAAATGGTGAAGGCGGCAGCCAACCTGCTCCACTTCCCACTCCCCCACCTCAGAGCGGGCTGCGATGGGCACAGGGGCCCGTCCTGGGGGGAGCCCCGCCAGTCCCAGCCAGGCCCGCCCTCCGGGGCTCCCGGGAAAGCTGGTGGACCCAAACACCTGCGGGCTTGCGTCTGAGCCCGGAGCAACGAAGCTCACCCCGCGAGCGAGAGGCGAAGAGATGCCCAAGGCCTCCGATCCGGCCCCGACGGGCAGGACAACCGAGGACCCCAGTGTGGGGCCAGAGGACACTTCCCTTTGCTTCTCCCGCTCGCAACTCTGCCCAAACCCAGAGAGGAAGACAGACGCCAGTCTCCTTGGGAATGTCAGAGTGACCGATTCGGGTCCCTCACGCCACCCCTTCCTTCCTTCCACGTCACAGGTGCAGGGGTGCTCTGTCTGACCGAGGGGGTCGGGGGCCCCCGACAAGCAGGGTGTCTGCGCCCAGCACCGAACGGGCAATAACTGGGTCCTGCTGCCGTCTGAGCTCTTCAAGAACGTGGGTTCGCAAGCCATGATCCCCCCTTCCTGCTCTGCCCGCCTCACTCCCCCGGGGGCTCCAAGGTCTAGACTTCAATGCTGCGGATGCAGGAGGAGTCCCACCGCATGCCCAGGCCCACGCGGATTTCCAGAAAGTTCCGTCCTCTGGGCGGGGGGCCGGTATGTGTCCCTGGTTCGGCTGTGCCTGTCTCAGCTGGGAGAATACAGATGTGAGGACGGCTGAGCAGACACCCCCGGAAAGCCCACAGATGCTCGTTAGCCGGAAAACCCTAGGCAGGGGTTACGTCATCTGCACTTGGAGATCCCCAGAAAACCAGGTCTGCGCGTTCCAGTCGGGGCTGCCCGCACACCAGGCGGATCTCTGGCGTTATCTGGTGAAGCTGTTCTTGCGTCTCACCACGGCTATAGGACGTGAGCGCTGGACAAGACACCGGCCGCTCCCTGGACAGTGAGACTCCGGGGTTTGAACCATGGGTGCCAGGCAGGGATGGGCAGGTGGCCCCAGGCCACACAGGCCACGGACACGCCCCTGCCCTCCCTCCATCCACACCGCTCTGCTCATCTCCCTCCTCCAGCCCATCTTCACTCCTGCTGGGGAGGTGATGAGGGGACATTCCTTGATCAGTGGGATGGCTTATTCTGCCCCCAAAGCCGGCTTTGCATGGCCGGAGGCCCCGTGTCTTGGAGTGCGTCTGGGTGGCTGAGTTAGAGCGGCTTCGTCAACTGAGGGCAGAAGGAGCAAAGTCCTAGCTGGACATCCGTGGGCCCACGTCATCCCCTCTAGCTCCGCTGCCAGGAGGCCTGGAGGCTTCATTCCTGGGCGTTCTCATCAGTGAAAAGGGCTGCCCCTTGGCTCCAATCTGGCTTCTGTGTCCCCTCCTCAGTGTCAGAACTCAGAGGGCCGACCAGCTCTGACTAGTACCCCTAAACCTCTAGCTCACGATAGTACCAGCATCTTCCACCTGTGTCTGGAGGAAGGCCCCACAGCAGGTGCCAGGCCAGGCAGAAGCGCCATCCAATCCCCTGGACAGACCCCCTTGTTTACCTGGGAAGTCAGACCCCGGCCGCCTTTAGTGACAGGATCAGCTCCTGGAGGAAAACCCAGCCATCCCGAAGCATCGCCTAAAGGCAGCAGGCACTTTAGAAGGGGCCGAGTGGCAAAGGCTGGGCAGGAGTTGGTGACCCAGAGAGAGCAGGAAGTCAGGGCTCTGTGGGCTGCAGAGCCCCTGGGACTGGCCTGGGTATAGACAAGGGCAAGGGCAGGGCTGAGAGCTCTGTGAACGCCTCCTCCCCCCACGCCCTGGTTCTCTGTCTTCCCCGAGTCACCTGCTGTTGAACCCCAAACACCGACCACCTCCCCATCCACCTGTCGGGTCCAAGGGCCGAACTGGAGAAGATTTTCTAGACCACACCTCATCCACAGGACTGCCAGGCCACCGGGGTATGGTCCAGACATGCCGACACGGCAAAGGTCAAGACAGTGCCCTTCTGGGTCTGACTGCTGTTGCCCCGAGAACAGGAGGAAGGCAGCCTTGTGAGCGTCGTCCGCTGAGCCCACGAAGGGTTAACAGTGAAAGCAGGTGCCACCTAGAGGGGTTACCCCTGGCACCATGAGTCACTCAGCAGATGGCCCCTCGTCACTGTCACCATCACTGCCGTCACCACCAACCTCTCGAGCATCGCTCTGGCCATGCCTGCAAGAATCAGCAAGCAGGGGGACCCAGCTGAGCCCTGCAGCTAAGGACGGTACACGGAGCTGAGGGCAGAGAAAGGGAAGCAGCCGACTTCCAAGGCGGCTCGGAAGTCCTTAGCCATCTTCAGATTTCGGTCTCCTCCCACCTGCGTGGCTGGTTTCCGGGGGCTTTCGTGAAAGGACAGGGCAGAGGCAAAAAGACCATCCTTGAAACGAGCCAGCACCACCTGTCGGGGGAGGCGTGGACCCCACCCAGAACTGAGGGAGCAGCCCAGGCTCCCCAGAGGTGAACGGGGGTGCCCTCCACCCCAGGAAACCTCAGGGCACGCATGGCAGTTCCCCTGCGGGGCTGGAGTTCAGACCCAGCTCTTACACCTGCCGGGGTGGGCTGGGAGGTCACCGTCAGCGAAGGGACCAGTGACTGAATTTCCATGAGGAAGGGATCACTCTTGACTTCCGCTTGACCTTGAAGGGAAAACAGGTCCCTTGGGGGAACTTCAGAGACACTGAAGCAGGCCCTGAATGGAGGACTTGGCAAAACCCTGTCATCATCACGCTCCGTGGAGGAAGAAGCAGGCGGGGCCATCAGCCCCTCAGACACACGGGACTCGACCTCAGTTTAAGTGTGTCCCTAACAGGCCCGGGACCGGAAGGACAGCCTTTGCCACAGCCTGGTAAGGATCACACGCCACAACCACACGCCGAACACTTCGAAAAATCAAATACGACAATCTGAGATGAAACGAAACCAGAATTGCCAATGGGTTTGGGACAGTTTCAAGAGAAAACTGATATTTTTAAGGGGAAAGAAACAAGCAGGATAAACAGAGCCGAGGGCCCCACGTCTTCCCATTTCCCACAAGACGTAAACAACCTGATAAACTATTAAGAGGAGAAGCAGAGCAGAGACTCCTTTCCCGCACGCAGGTTTCGTGGACGTGGGGAATTCTCCAGATTGTTTTCTCCAGGATCAATGTCTTGTCAACACTGAACTAACTCCCCCCCCACATCACCCCAGCAGACAGAAGCTGCTCATACATTTTGTTTGACGGGACTGGAAAATGCGAGACCTTGATAGGCCTCTCCGTAACCTACTGGAAGCAGAACATGGTTTTGCAGATAAATAAATCCTCTGACTTGCCTGCACAGGTTTGAAAGTTTAACAACAGGGTCCAAAGCTAAGGCCGGGCCAGAAAGGCACCAGGCATTGCCAAGGCCAAGTTCAGGACAGGGACAAGCAGGAGGCAGAAGACTCTTCCCATCAGACAGCAACAAACACCGAAGGCCTCATCCCTGAGGCAAAGGAGGGAAGGCTTCAGCCTTCAAGCCGCCCGTGACCACGGGGATGACCATGCCTCTTGGGTACGATGCATCCAGCTTCCCTTGGACACACAGAATAAAAGCTGGCGGGAATCACAGTGCGACGGAAGAGTTTACATGTACGAGGGACCCGTGTCAAGGCCCTCGGGATGCCCGAGCTCGCGAGTACCACCACTCGGGTGCGGCGGGATGGAGGCCACACTCTGACGTCCTGAACGTTCGCGGTGACGGGGCATCACCTCGCAGAGTGCTGCTCTCAGTCTCAGCAAAACCGCAGGTCACCACACAAAACGGGCCTTCCCTTCTCCTGCAAGCCTACCAGGCCGTGGCCTCAAGTACAAGGGCCAGTCGCTGTCCCAAACCCCCCCCCCCCCGGGCCCCCCCTGCAGCACACCTCGGGAGCATCCTGGGATGAACAGGGCCTCTCGAGATCCGAGGTCTGAGTCAGGACTTGCCAAATTTCTGAAGCAGGAGATAACAACTATGGAAAATTCCAGAACTTTTGTAAACTAAGGCTCCAGAACTTCTCCACATGTTGGTCCTAGTCATATAGTCAAGGCTTTTAATCACATTAAAGTCTCCTGTTTGGTTTAAATACTTACATCATTTTCTAAAAAATTAAACATGCTTCTTTCAGCCAACTCCTTTGACTCTTCAAATTTTTCTACCGCTTGTCTGACTTCTTCATCTGGTATCTTACCTACTCGCTTCTTTTTATAATCATAATCCAGGCGGCGGCCTTCCAGCTTTTTCAGGTGGTGCTAAATGAGACAAAGGAGTCTTTCAGAGAACCGTACACCCAAAACACAGGGCAAAGAAACCCTTGTTGCTTCCATGAAAGTAGCCCTTGCTTTTTGTCTTCCTACATTCTAGGGGCAGGGACACATCCTACGTGTCTGTGTGTCGCCAACATCCACTAAAGGCCACCTTTACTGCAGGTCCTCAAGGAGTATTTGTGGGTGGGTGGGTAGACACATGCGTGGTTGGATAAGTGGGTGCATGGGCAGATGGGCAGATGGAAGACGGGTGCATGAGTGGGTGCGTGAGTGGGCGGATGGATGGGTGGATGTGTGGGTGGGGGGATGGATGGCAGAGTGAATCAGTGTCTATATGGAATGTAAGGAAACAGTATCAGCACTCAGATTCCATTTTCCGAAGTTCTTTATAGGACCCATCACTTAAGCTCTATCAATGTCCAGAGAGTTGCCAACTAAATTATCTACACCAAAAATAAGTACATTTCCTTTGGCACTACTGTCAAGTCCTAAGAGGTAGATTATAAAAGCAGAAGTTTCTAGTAGCCCCTAGAATACTTCTGTGTATCCTGCAGAATTCCCAAACGACGACAGAACACATTCAATAAATGCCATCAATGAACATGTGCATACAGAGGGCAAACACTGACCACCTCTGAAGAGTGAGGTTTCTTTTTAAAAAAAAATAGGATCTCTTTAACGAAATGTAACAACTGTAAACATTCAACCTGTCCATTCATGGAATGGGCTGCCTTGTGCGGTAGGAAATGCCCCACCTCAGTCTGCGTGCAAGCAGACGGATCAGAAATACCGCAGACAGCTCAGCTGTATGGGGCAAGGGAGAGTCCTGGGCGAGCTCACACCTCTAATGCTTGGAAAACAGGTACTTGCTATGGAACGGATCCACAAAAACAGACAATCCCGCCGACCTACGGCGGTAACGTTACCGTGCGTTTGAGTGAAGAGCACTGGTTCTGCTTCCATGATTAATAGGCGGAAAGAGCAGATGCACAAAAAGCCAGAAGCATCTTTCCTGTATGTTCTGTGACCCGGGGCAAATCTGGTATTCCCTCCGGGTCTCCGTGTGCGGCCATAAAGCAGGAACAGGGATGGCGAGCCTGGCTGCTCATGGGCCAAGGAATGTTGGGAATCCATAAAACCCTTCCTGGGTCTGAGTCAGCTGGTCTGACCTGGGCAGGCTCTCCCCGGCCGGCGCGTGAGGCACAGACAGCACAGCGGAGATGAGAACAGCTTCTGAACGGGAGACTGAATTCCGGATCGTCATGTGACTTCAGCGCAGACTGACGGCGTTTCTGCATCAAAGGGCAGCTGTGGAATGACACGCCCTCGGGACACGGTTCTGCTGCACGGGGAATGCCGACACTGAAGGACAGGTGTATTCTGCACGTCTGTCTGGTCCATGCTTGTGTCCGCAGCCAGCTCTGAAGCTGGTCCAGGGCAGAGCGACGGTCCCCAGAGGACTTTTGGTTCCCCCCAAGGCCAATGGCACAAGAAGAAATAGCGTATTATATGTTCCAGCCAAGGGGGTCTCTTGTCTTAAGGTTCTGCATTTGGGAAGGATGTCTTGGTGACCCAGGTCCCCAGAATGGCCCTTCTTCTCTAGAGTCATCTGTTCTTTGATAATTTGTGAGCACAAACCCCATCCTGGGCCTCGGAGTCCCAGAAGTGAACAAAGCGGGACTCCTCACCCCGAGGCACTCAGTGCCCAGCAACAGGAGAGGAGAAGCTGGGAGGCTCGAGGCACAGGGGAGTGAAGGCTCCAGCTGGAGGGAACAAAGGCTTCCCAAAACAAAGAGCATCTGAGATCTGAGAGATGAGCACTATGCCAGGAGGGGAGGGAAGGAGAGAAAGACAAGGAACAGAGGGACTGCCCACAGCAAAACACAGACAGAGAGGCTGGGCGGCAGCACTGGGAAGGGGTCGGGGGCAGGCCCCAGAGGCAAGGAGAGGCCAGAGAATCAGGGCTAAGGTGGTGGGTCTGTTGTCCACCACCAGTGGGCAGCTACAGACGGTCTCCGTCTAAGGCTGCCCTGCGTGTGATGGAGAGTGTGCCGGGTGGGGGGGAGAGGTGTGAAGCCGGGAGGCAAGGGCTCCTGGGCTGATGTTTCCAGATGTTAAAGCAAGAAGCCAAGAGATAGAAAGGGGAAGAACGGAGATTTGGGAGAGAGGACAATGGACATGGCCATGGACTCCAGGGCCCAGTGGAGCCCTGGCCTCAGAGGGCAGGAGGGACATTGTTTCCCTAGTATGGACAGGAAAGAGAACCAGGCAAGTGAGGGGTGAAAGGGATACTGGGAGTCAGGGTTGCTGAATGTTCCAGGAGTCCCTGAATGTCTGCTTTTGTTTTTCATTCAACGTCCCTGAAGTCCCCTCCACACCCTCCGATTTCCTTACAGATCCTAACGCCCATATAGGCATCTAGGACTTTCCGTTCAGGAAATCTGGAATAGGGCTCAAGCATTTGCCTTTGTCCCGTGTGATGCTGAGGCCACTGGTCCGGGGGTCTCCCGAGGAAATGGAGCATCCCCAAGGTTCAAATAACTTCCAAGCTGGCCTGCGCTTGCATTGAGATCACTCTTGAAGGCGCCTGGAGGCAGGTTCTCGGGGCAGCTCCCTAAGACGGTGCCAGAAGTCAGCACAGACTACCCCTTCAGAGGAGAAGTCCCAGCGGGGTAGAAATCTCGAGGCTGTTTTTGCACATATACAAAAACTCCACCAAGCAAGCAGCATGAGATCACTGACAGGTCCCTGGGAGCTCCCATGTGTGCTCTGGGAGGCCATTTCTAACAGTTTTCCAAATATAAGACGTCAATTCCGAGATACTGATGTCCTTGAGAAGCAGCGAAAAATAATGACTATGGGTCTGGTGCAAAGTATCAAAAGAGAGGACCTAATACAGTATGAACTTGATCATAAAAATTCTACTATGAAGTTGTGGCGTCACTCTGTTATGCACTTCATCTTGGCGTCTAGCTGGCTTCAGTGAGATACAGAAGAAAGGGCTAAGAGGTTCTGGGTCTCTTTCCCAGAGAGCCAGGTCTATATGGATTACTCTCGCAGCACCCACGATAAGATGATGCTCTCACTGAATCCCTAGAGAGGCAGGCATTCTAATGATTTTAAATATAGACATCATTTTAAGGAGCAACAGGTAGATTTATAGCTGGAAGACTTACCCCAATCTCTTTTAGATCTTTGTCTTGGAGTAACTGAAGGGGATCAATAAAAGTTTGCTTTACGTTAATATCCAGAGAGTCCTTCACCTCCGCCATGAGCTTCATGGATTCCCCAACTTCTACCAATGCAATGCCTTGAACAGAAATTGCAAACAAGAAAGGTTCTTTAGCAGAGAACTCAAGGATAATGGTGGTATTTATTTGATTCCTTCCCAAAAGTTTGTGGATGACGGTGCAAAAAGATCCTCCCCTTGGACGGTTGAATCCTGATTCAGGAAAAAAAAAAAAAAAGAAGAAGAAGAAGAAGAAAGAGAGAAAGAAAGTCTCCTTATGGTCTGTATTCTCTCCACCTTCTGTACTGTCTCCACTACATAAAGCAAAGGTAGGAGGCTCAGAGAGACCAAAGCACTTCCCACTCTGGCCACTAGGTGGCGAAAACGCTCCTCTTTTGAAACTGGTACAGGTCTCCCCTGCTTTTTCAGAGTTCACGCTGAACCCCATCACCTTTACAAAACACCTACGTAAGCGCTTGTTTTTGCTAACTGGAAAAAAACAAAACAAAAAAGATTTTTGCCTTTACCAAAAAAAAAAAAAAAAAAGCAAAAAGAATAACATTCAGCCTTCGTTTTGCAGCAAGTTACTAGAGGGGAAGTGTGTACCCCAAGTCATGAGACCAGCACGGGACCGGAGCATCCAGCCATCACCGCTCTGAGCTGTGACTGTGAGCATCTGTGCTTTATCTTGATTTATCCTGGACATGCAAGACATGCCCTAAGATCTGAGAAAAGCCTAAGAGAGGTTATTCGGGGGTTCTGGTAACATCCCGAATTTTTCCACATAAATTAAGAGTAATTTCTTCTTTGCTTTACAACACTTTGCTTTACAAAAGGTCTCGTAGGAATGCTCTACTTTCAGAGAGCAGGGAAAACTTGAGTTTAGTGAACTGGCACCTAGGGTTCCTTAGAAGTTTGAGAACAAAATCCCTCTTTGTAAACGATAAAAGGATTCATTCATCAGGGCTAAGTATCAACCAATAAAGGCTACAATAGGAATGAATGAACAAAACCTCCTGTCAGCTTCTAGCTACTAGATCTTGAGGTCACTCCCATATCCTTTGGATGGTTCTAAGACTCCTGACCCCCTATGATGTCAAAGAAAGCCTGGCAGGATGACATGGGACAGCCTTTCAGCAGGATGGCCATGGTCTGCTCTTGCAGTAGGGCCCGGGCCAGCCACGAAGAGGCTTGGGCAGTGATCGGCAGCTTTTGCTGGATTACGCCCTGGTATCCCGGGGCCAGCTAATCCACCGGAATTTGCAAGCGGGAGTCCTGGTGGCTGAGCAGAACGAGGGTGGCAGTTTCTCTCGAAGGCATCTCTGGGACAAGATGTACCAGACCAGACTATTTTTCCTGTATCAGAGCTCTCCAAATTGACCCTGGAAACATGTAGAGCTTGGGGTCTCTCAATTCTTCCGCTAGAAAAAGATCGCAGAGGCTAGCCCAAGAATTTGCATTTCTAGTAGATTCTGACCCCAAGTTGTTGCACCTACTAGTCTACCAAGCAAAGTTCATTCACCTGCAAAACAGTGATAGCAATGAAGACTCACCTCCTTTTTTTTTTTAATTAACTAGATAATACATGGTACAGGACCTTGCAAAATAGAAGTGGAAACTCTTACTTTAAACTATGGCTAGCCAGGACACTGTTCTGACCCACTGGTAGCTTCATTCCCCCTAAATGTCCTTAGCTCACTCTCCAGAGTCTAAATCATTCCAAGATAAAGATGAGATACTCCTACCCAGCCTGGGGACCGTTTCCTGCCCAACTGATCAGAAACAGAAGCTACTGTTTCTGGCTCCTCTGCCCCAGAATGTCAAATTCGACTTTGACAGAAACATTTCCAAATGCTTCTCTGGAGACTCCAAAAATTAATTCTCAATATCGGCCGTCACCTCCATGGACCTGACGTTCCCTCCCCTGGTTCAGGGTTAGTGCGACGGATTCCACAAGAATGTGGGGCTCAGCCTCCACGCACTGAGGCCTCTGTACTTCAGGAAGGTTCTACCATGTGGCCCCAAGAGGAAAGCATCAGACAGCAGTCTCTTCCCCAGAATAGTAAGCAACCTATCTGTTCCCGTGACCAGCTCTCCTCCTCAACACAAGTTGAGTAAGTTCCCTTACACTGCTAGCGACCTGGGAAGCCAATAGATTGTCTGCCCATCCAAACCCCTGCCCAGTCGCTGTGGCAGGTGCACCGCAGGACTGGCCTTGGCTGTGAGGGCCTCCGCAGCACCCGCACTGTTCCCTCAATGGGTCTGCCTTCAGGATAAGGAATAGGCCATCTTGTCCACATTCACCCATGGAATAAAATACAGTTCACGTTCTACTGCTCTGAAGGATATTGTCACCCCTGTGATTCATGAATGTTTTAGCATTTGGGATTTTTTAAAGATTTTGTTAATTTTAAAGAAAGAGGGAGAGCAAGAGAAAGAGCACGAGCAGGGGGAGAGAAGCAGGTTCCCTGCCAAGCAGAGAGCCTGTTGTGGGGCTCGATCCCAGGAGCCTGAGATCATGACCTGAGCCGAAGGCAGACGCTTAACTGACTAAGCCACCCAGGTGCCCCTGGGATTTTTTTTTT